>PVKC010020553.1:0-18557 GCA_004027635.1 Crocidura indochinensis
TTTTTTTTTTTTTTGTCTTTAGGATTTTCTAAGTAGAGTATCATTTCATCTGCAAATAGTGAGAGCTTAACTTTTCCTTTCCTATCTGGATTCCCTTGATATCTTTTTCTTGCCTAATCGCTATAGCAAGTACTTCCAGTACTATGTTGAATAGGAATGGTAAGAGAGGGAAGGCTTGTCTTGTAGCAGAATTTAGAGGAAAGGCTTTGTTTTCTCTCCATTGAGAATAATATTTGCCATTGGCTTGTGATAAATGGCTTTAACTTTATTGAGAAAGGTTCCTTTCATTCCCATCTTGCTGAGGTTTTATCAAGAATGGGTGTTGGACATTTTTTAATGCTTTCTCTGAGTCTATTGTGTGATTTTTATTTTTCTTGTTGTTGATGTTGGGTACTATGTTGATAATATGGATGCAAAACCATCTTTGCATTCCTGGGATGAAACCTACTTGGTTGTAGTGAATGATCCTCTTGATGAGGAATTGGATCCTGTTTGCCAGGATTTTGTTGAGGATTTCTGCATCTGTGTTCATCAGGGATATTGGTCTGTAATTTTCTTTTTTTTTGGCAGCATCTCTATCTAGTTTTGGTATTAAGGTGATGTTGGCTTCATGGCTTCATAAAAGCTATTTGGAAGTGTTTCTGTTTTTTCAATTTCATGAAAGAGCCTGGCCAGTATTGGTAGTAGTTCCTCTTGAAAGATTTGAAAGAATTCATTCGTGAATCCATCTGGGCTTGGGCTTTTGTTTTTGGGCAGACATTTGATTACCTTTTTAATTTCCTCAATATTGATGGGGTATTTAGATATGCTATATCCTCCTTATTCAACTGTGGAAGGTTATAAGAGTTCAAGAATTTATTCATTTCTTCCAGTTTCTCATATTTGGTGGCACAGAGTTTCTCAAAGTAATCTCTGATTAACCTTTGAATCTCTGCAATATCTGTAGTGATCTCCTCCTTTTATTTCTAATATGGGTTATCAAGTTTCTCTCCCTCTCTTTCTTTGTGAGTTTTGCTAATGGTCTAACAATCTTATTTATTTTTTCAAAAAACTAACTTCTGCTTTCGATGATCTTTCAAATTGTTCTTTGGGTTTCCACTTCATTGATTTCTGCTCTAAGCTTTGTTATTTCCTCTGTCTCCCTATTTTTGGTTCCTTTTGCTGATCCTTTTCTAATTTTATAAGCTGCATCATTAGGCGTTTGAGGTATGCCACTTCTTCCTTCCTGATGTGTGCTTGCAAAGCTATAAATTTTCTTCTCAGTTTCACTTTTGCTGTGTCCCATAGATTCTGATCTTTTTTGTCTTCATTGTCATTTGTTTCTAGGAAAGTTTTGATTTCCTCTTTGGTTTCATTTTGGACCTACTGGTTGTTCAGTAGCAGGCTGTTTAATTTCCAGTTGTTAAAGTTATTCTGTGTCCCTTTGTAGTTCACATCTAATTTTAGAGCCTTGTGGTCAGCGAAGGTAGCCTGCAAAATGTCTATCCTCTTGATTTTATAGTGATATGTTTTATGTGCCAATATGTGGTCTAACCTGGAGAATGACCCATGTACATTGGAGAAGAATGTATATCTAGGTTTCTGGGAATGGAGTGTCCTATAAATACCTACTAGGCCTCTTTCTTCCATTTCTCTTTTCAGGTCTAGTATATTTTTGTTGAGTTTCAGTCTGGTTGACCTATCAAGTGTTGACAGGGCCATGTTGAGGTTTCCCACAATTATTGTGTTATTATTGATACACTCTTTCAAATTTGTTGATAACTGTATTAGATATTTTGCTGTTACACATATCCCTTTATTAGTAAGAAGTGTTCATCTTTGCCCCTTACAACTTTTATGAGTCTAACGTTTGTGTCCTCTGATATTAAACTCCAGCTTTCTTAAGGGTGTTGCTTGCTTGGATGATTTTCCTCCAGCCTTTGATTTTGAGTCTATGTTTGTTCTGACTGTTCAGGTGTGTTTCTTTTTTGTAGGCAGCAGAAGGATTCATCTTTTTGATCTATTTAGCCACTCTGTGTCTCTTAACTGGTGCGTTTAGTCCATTGACACTGAAGATGATTGTCATGGGATTTAATGCCATCTTTGTGTATAAGTTTGGTTTGTCTGTTGGTCTGTCTTGTCTTAAAGTAGAATTTTCAGTTTTCCATTTAAGGCTGGTTTTGCATCTGTAAAGTTTCTGAGCTGTTGCTTATCCATGAAGCTATGTAGCCTTCAAACCTGAACATGATTCTGGCTGGGTGCAGTATTCTAGGTGAAACATCCATTTCATTCAGTCTTGTAACAATATCCCACTACTGTCTTCTGGCCTTGAGAGTTTCTTGTGACATGTCTGCCGTAAATCTTAAGGATGCTCTTTTGAATGTAATTTCCCTTTTTGATATTGCTGCATTCAGTATTCTATCTCTATCTGTAGGATTCGTCATTGTGACTAGGATGTGTCTTGGGGTGTTTTTCTTTGGGTCTCTTTTAGCTGGTACTCTTCAGGCATGCAGAATTTGATTGCATGCATTCTTTAGCTCTGGGAATTTCTCTGTGATGATGTCTTTGACTGTTGATTCTTCCTGGGAATCCCCTTCCTGGGCCTCTAAGACGCCAATGATTCTTATGTTGTTTCTGTTGAGTTTATCAAAGACTTCTATTTTCTTTTCTATTTTCACATTTTTTGAGTACCTTTCCATTGTCTGATCATTTGCCTTAAGGTTATTTTCCAATCTCTTCTGCTGTATGAAGTTGTTCTGCATTTCATCTTCCAGTTCACTGATTCTATCCTCAGCTGCTATTAACCTGTTGTAGAGGCTTTCCATTGAGGTTTTCTGTTCAGCTACCATGTTTTTCACATCTATTATTTCAGTTTGAAGTTTTCTGATTTCTATCTTTGTGTTCTATTCAGCTAGAGATATATTTTCTTTGATTTTCATGAGGATCCTCCATATTTCTATTCTAAACTCCTTATTTGAAAGATTAATCAGATGATTGGTATTTTTTGGGTCATCAGAGTCATCATCTTCATTCTCTGTACATGCTGTTTGCCTGCGAGGTTTCTCCATTGTCATGCTTATAATGTGATTGTTTCTGTATGTTATGGTAGGGTTCATTAGTTAGAAAGAACATGCTCTTTTTCTAGTGTGCTCTTCTGGAGCCTCTAGGAAGCAGTTTTTGCTGGGCCCTTCTTGGCCATCTCAGGAGAGGATTCAGCAGACAGAAGAGTAGAGAAACACGCAAAGGTGACAGGTCCCCTCAGTCTCTCCCAGTTGGTAATCTCACAGCAGGGGCAAACCCCTCCCACCTGCCTTCACAGACAAATGATCTGCCTTTCTGCCGGGTCACCTCTGGTAGCCAGTTTTCCCTCACTCAGTCTTTCTTGGCCTTTCGGCTTAAGTACCTCTAGGAGAGTTTTTGCTGGACCCTTCTTGGCCCTCTCAGTAGAGGTTCAGGAGACAGAAGAGTAGAGAAAAATGCAAGTGATAGTTCCCCTCAGTCTCCCCCAGTTGGTAATCTCCCAGCAGGGGCAGATCCCTCCCGCCTGCCTACACAGACAAAGGATCTGCCTTTCTCCAGAAACGATTTCTGAGCATAGAACCAGGAGTAATCCTTGTGACCCAAAAACCAAAAAGGAAAAAAAAAAGAACCCTAACTGCCCAAGGGAATGAACTGTGTGGGTAAAGTGTTTGCCTGAAAAAAGACAGACACAGATTTTATCCCAATTACAACAAATGCTTCCCCAAACCTTCAGAGTAGGGATTCCTGAGCATGAGCCAGAAGTTAGCCCTGAACAGGGCTGTGTATGTCTCAAAAATCAAGTAAACAAAACAGAAAATAAAAGGAGACTAGTTATCTAAGAGCTAAATTGTAAATGTCTTAGAGGAAAACAGTAATTGAAACTTCTATGGTACTAAATTTCACAAAGATTTCTTGGATATGATATGAAAAAGCCTAGGACTGGCTTTGCTTGGGTGACCATATTGGATCCTAGGAATTGAACCCAGGTTGACCACATGCAAAGCAAACACCTTAACGGTTGTACTATCTCTCTGACCCCAAAATTAAAAAAAATTTTTTTTTTTAATTTTTCAGGCCACACCGGCTGTGTGCAGGAGTGGGTTACTCCTGGCTCAGAGTTCAGGAATCAATCCCAGTGGGCTTAGGGAACAGTATGTGATGCTGATAATCAAACCCAGGTTGCCTGCAATGCAAGGCAATGCCCTATCTACTGTACTATTGCTCCAGCCCCCGATTAAAATATACTTTTTTTACAAAAAAATAAAAATTGAAAGTCAACTACAGAATGAGAGAAAATATTTGTCAACAAATTATCTGATAAGAGGTTAATTAATATCCAGAATATTAAAATCCTGACTAAATTAAAAGCAATAACCTGATTTTTAAATGGTCAAAAATACTATAAAATCTAAAAGCAGCCCACAATTAATGACAGACAAATGGATAAATTGTGACGGACAAATAGATGAATAGAATGCAGAAGAAAAGATATCTTATATTTTGCTACAACAGATAGAACTAAAGGGAGTTATGTTAAATGAACTAAGTCAGAAGGACATAGACAAATACCTGATAATTTCTTGCATACTAAGCAAAGAGAGAAAGCAAAGGAATAGACAATGCTTGATAGATTAAAAAAGAAAACCACCTTTGACTCCAGCAGCACTATTGAGTTTACCAAGTAGTTGGTGAAGTGAGGAAGGTGGACCCGAGGGTTCTGTGATAAAGACATAGTGGTATTTGGGTGGGATATGGTAACATTGAACTCTCAAACATAAGCATTTTCATTCTTTTGTATTTTTTTTAGAGCCACAGTCGACAATGCTTAGGGATTATTTCTTGCTCTTCACTCAAGAATCACTCCTGGAGGGAATTGGGGACTATATGTAGTACCAAATATCAAATCCTGTTTTAGCACCTACCAGGCAGCATTTCACCTTCTATACTATCCCTCCAGTCCCACACACTTTTTTTTTCAGTTCTTTTTTTTTTGGTTTTTGGTTTTTGGGCCACACCTGGTGATGCTCAGGGGTTACACCTGGCTATGTGCTCAGAAGTCGCTCCTGGCTTGGGGAACCATATGGGAAATCGGGGGATCGAACCGCGGTCCATCCTAGGCTAGCACAGACAAGGCAGGCACCTTACCTCCAGCGCCACCACCTGGCCCCCCGCCCACACACTTTTAAACCATTGCACTATCAATTAAATTAAATTAAAATGTCAAAAGAATGACTCCGAAATTAGGACAACTTTCTTAGGTTAATGAAATGACTTTTGGAATGCACAAACTGTTGCAAGTTGGTTACCAAGAGAACCAAACATGTAGAGAGAACTTTCAGTTCTATCTACATAACCTCTTGGGAGGAAAAAGGGGCAGGAGGTAGAATAGATGGCCAATGTCCAGTATTTTACTCAGTCACTCCTATTTAATGAAACCTTCATAAAACTGCAAAAAGACAAGGCTGTTGAACATACGAATATTAGGAGACAGTGGCATAGGAGAAAGCATGGAAGTTCCTTGCCCTTTATATTTTTCCTGTGCATCTCTTTCATTTGGCTATTCCTTCATTTTTTATTTTTATAAGAAACCAATGACAGAAGTAAGATAAATAAAAATTAAAAATAACTTAAACAGATATTTCCCTAATCACCATGCTCTAATGTTGTAAAACCCATAAGATGGTCACTTCCAAACACAAAACAAAACACAATTGCTCTTCAAATAGTGTTCTCTCAAGTGTATCTCATTTGCTTATCGCTATGTCTTTACTGACTAGCTCATGTTTCCTCTGGAGCATTTATTCCTTTTCTTCTATTCCCTTGCATCTTTCTAAATAAGTTTCATTCAATAAAAACTACCTTGCTTCACTAAAAAATAGTAACAACAAACTCCCCCAAACCAGAAAACAAGTACTGGAATGATAGAGAAAAATTGTAACCCTGATTTATTATTATTGAGAAGGTAAATAGTACCTGAGGAAAAAAATGTATGGCATTTTCTTTGAAAAAAAAAAAAAGATGAGGGCAAGAAAAACAATATGGGGCTGGAGTGATAGCACAGTGGGTAGGGTCATGCTTGGCAGACTCAGAGGACCATGTGGGATGGATGTGGCCAATCTGAGTTCGATCCCCTGCATCCTACATGATCCTGAGTCTGCCAGGAGTTATTACTGAACATAGAGCCTCTGAGCATCACTGGGTGTGGCCCAAAAACCAAAAATAGGAGATAAAGCACTCAACTTACATGCAGCTGACCCCACCTTGATCTCTGGTACCACGTATGGTCCAGGAACACTGCCAGGGTTATGTCTGAACTTAGAACTAGGAGCACCATTAGATGGTGACAGAACACATGCCTAGCAATGCGTGAAGCCCTAAATTCAGTTCAGTTCTCAGCATCACATGCCTCTAGGAATTGCTAGGTATGACCCTCAGCACTACTGACAAGGTTCTCTAAATTTTTTTTGCATGTGTAAATGGTGGTGATACCAGAACAACAATGTGAATATATTTGAACTATATACTTAAAAATTACTAAAATAACAGAATTGGGAAATAATCCCCTGGAGTTCCTGTCAAACACAGACCCAGTTCCATAACATGTGGTAGATCATCTACCAGAGCTGAACACTCTTGCCTGTCCTGCTCCAGTAGATGGGCCAGGAGAATCAGCAGCTCCTGCAGCAAATCTGCCAGCACCAGGAGCATTTATCCAAATGCTAAATGACACTCCCCTCCCTGGAGGAACCTGGTTGACCTCCTGGAGATGGAAGGTAGAGGGGGGTGCCATCAGGGAGAAGGCCCAACAGATGAACTACATGCATACATACATAGAGAGACTAAAGGCTCTGGGGCTTCCCTTGAGAGCCTGATCACCCAGGCCTACTTTACCTTCAAGAAGAATGAGAATTTGGCTGCCAACTTTCTTCTGAGCCTGAACTTTGATGATGAATGATGGCCTGAAGATCACGCCCACAAAAATTTTATAAAAAGGAAAGTGTATTTTTTTAGGTTATAAAAATGGTACATTTTGCCATAGAAATAGAAAGGAGGGGTAGAAGAGGGGAAAAGACCCATCGACTCTGCTCACTGCAACATTCTTACTTTATTAATGAATAGCAACAGTAAGTGCCCCTGTGCAGCATAAATATTTAAATTTTCTATATGTAATATTTGTATGAGTTAAAAAGTGGCGATAAGGAAGAGCCAGGAAATATGCATTATGATACACAAATGCTAATACTTACCACTAAATCAACTGTTTGAGAGGATGGAGTACTTGTTAGTAGGCCTTTTCTTTTCTTATCAGAAGTACGGGAATTTAGATTCTATAACAGTTTTGTGAAACAGGAAATAGAATAGCAGAAAAAAAACTATTGTATATTTTTAAAAACACAATTTAAATTAACATAATGTGTCAGAAAATTCTAAGCTGCTAAAAATAATTTAAGTTACTAAAAAGATTACTAAAGGATTTTTGATTTAAGCAAACAACTTCCCAAAGAATTCTATATGATAAAATATAATTCTTCATAACTATATTAGGAAACTTCAGTAGAACTCACTATAAATTTAAGGGGGGAAAATCACCAAAGTTTTGAACTGGGAAGTGGTGCTTTATTTTTTATCAGTTTCTAATAAAAGCACTTTAGTTTTATAATTTAATTACAAATACTACTTTAGGGGCCCGGGAGATAGCATGGAGGTAAGGTGTTTGCCTTTCATGCAAAAGGTCATCGGTTCGAATCCCGGTGCCCCAGATGGTTCCTCGTGCCTACCAGGAGCAATTTCTGAGCATGGAGCCAGGAGTAACCCCTGAGCACAGCCAGGTGTGACCCAAAAACCAAAAAAACATAAACAAAAACAAAAAAACACAAATACTACTTTAAGTAATATTGCACCTGGCAGTACACAAGGACCTTCCTTAGTAGTGCTCAGGGCACCTTGAAGTGCAGGGAATGAACCCAGATCTACCATATACAAAGCATGTGCTCCAGCTCTTTAATCCATCTTCCCAGTTCTTTCAATGGAAAAGGACAACATAGTTCAAAAGTTGTTAAAACGTATTTATAGCAAAGACAATTCATTGAAATGCATATTTAAGTATGTATTATTTTTTATTTATGGAACATCAAAGCTAAATAAATTATTAAATAGGGCAGACATTTTTTTCTACTTAAGGTGCAAAGAGAGATAGATGGCAAAACCAAGGAAGAAAGAGAAGAGAGAGAGACAGAATTACTGAACTAAAACGTTTGAGAAGGGGGAAATGACAAAAAGGAATGGAGAGGAGGAGGAGGGGTGAGAGAAGAAAAAGGAAAAAAGAGTAGATGGGAAGACAGAAGGAAGAAAAAGAAAGGAAGACTGGAGAAAGAAATATAGACCAACAGCAGCATCAAAGAATGACTGAGAGTTGGTAGGAAGCTTGCCACAAAGAATGGAGAATGCAGTTGGAGTAGAGAAGGGTCTACTGTGAAGATGATAGTTGAAAATGATCACTGGATAAGAATTGGGTGCTGAAAGGAGATGGGGTGACATGCATGGCACCCCTTCATTGACAGTAGTGCAAACTACAGTGTCAAAGAAGAGGATAGAGATAAGAGAGAGAGCAAGAAAGAGAGAGAGATATAGGGGGACTGTATTATGAACAACCTCATAATCACAATGTTCAAATAACTATTTTTTAATTACAAAACAATCATAAAAAAAGACTGAGATGTCAGAGAGTGAGAGTGAGAGGTGGGTGGAGAGAGTGTGAAAGATCAAGTAAGAAAGGTAGAAGGAAGCAGCATTTGAAACTCAAAGACAAAACCAGAAAGAACAAAAAAAAATTTAGTAATCGCAATAGTCAAAGAAAGAAAACTGGCAGCTTTATTTCTTGCTTTATTTATTTATTTATTGAGTTGCCTTTTCCAAACCTAGATTTCATGAAATAATCATGCTCTTATGATGAATCTCTGTGAAAAGGTATCTATTATATGATTCCAAGTTTGGAACACTAAATGAGAATTCAAACTTAACCATTAAAGTTTATATTAGGCTTATTTCTTCTTTTATTCCCTTGTTTGTTTTTGTCTTTGGGCCACACCTGGACTTACTCCTAGCTCTATAATCAGGGATCACTCCTGGTGGGTTTGGAGGATGATATGTACATGATGATTAAACCTGGGCCAGCCTGGTGTCCTATCTGCTGTACTATTACTGGCTCTTTTTTAATCCCTTTAACATTTTTCTTTTCCAGCTTAAAAATCGCTTTAATTAATAGTCTGACTAAGACATTATCTGGAATAATTTATAAGAAATAGAAAAATTTTAAATAAAAAATATTTTAACTAGTGGTGGGACTGGTGTTGGAACACTGTCTGCCTAAAACTCTACTGTAAATAACTTTGTAAAGCACAGCACTTAATCAAAAAGTTCTTTTAAACATTGTATAGCTGCATTTGTTTCATTGACTGAATATGACAGTTCTTTAATTTACTACCTATGTAAAGTATTCTGTTGAACATGGTGATTATTATACTCCTAGGAAGTTGTTTAAAGTTTGCAAAATAATACATATCAAGAGAATCTATAGGTTCCGGGAGTAGAAAATATTCAGTGAAACTATTTTTATTACCATTGTGGCAGCTGAAGAGGTGCAGTGCTTTAGATTTCCTTGAACAAAAAAAGCTATTATCCTACTTAACAGAGATCAGGTAGCTGACAGCCCCAGTGCAAGATGTTTTGAATCTGTTCCAACTTTCAGATGAAGCAATCACCTCTCAGCCAGCCCCTGTACACAACAGCTCAAGCTAGGAACCCTCTTGTGCAATCTTTACTTTGGAACACCCTAAGTGAAAACATTTTTGTTTATTTTGATTTGGGCAGGGAGAGAGGAACACCTAGTTGTACTCAGGGTTTACTCTTGGATCTACACTCAGGAATCACTCCTGGTGGAGACTGGGAGGACCATATGCGGTGCCGGGGATTAAATTCAGGTGTACTTCATGCAAGTGCCCTACACGCTGTACTAGCACTCTGGGCCCTGAAAGAGTTTTTGACATCAGTTTGAAAGTTGATGTTGTTCCTGCCAAATCCTGCTTGGAAAAGAAAAAAAACAAATCTCTTGTTATCTTTTCTTACATTATCCTTGCCAATATGCCCCTTCATCTTTTGATCCTATCTCAAAAATCTGCTTCCGAGCAGTTCTAACCAATTGTCAACTATCAGGTATTTCAAAGACATCTCCCTACATATAGCAGCAAATATATGGCTTCTTCTCATTATACCTAGATTTGGTAAGAAATTATGCACAGATGAATTTTCGGAATAAATAATCTTTCTTCTATAGTATTTTAAATAATTAACAAAAGGACAGTACTTACCAATGCAGGTTCCAGGGGCTGAGACAAAACAACTTTAGTAACCGATCCATCCCTATTGTTTTCAGGAACAGATCTCTGGTGAGGTGACTGTGCCTTCACTTTCAGATGTTGAGAGCTTAACTTTATTTGACTCTTTGAATTTCTCTCTTCTGAACATTTTTCAGGCTGATATAAATTCAAAATGAGATTTATTTCACAATGCTTTTTAAAACAATTTAGTACTTCTAAATGTTCTACTTACTTTTGTTATATAAATATGTAATAACTGTTATAATAAAAATAAATGTTTACATGCCAGCATCCCAAGTAGCACAAAGTTAAGGTCAGGAAGAGACCTTTAATAAAAACCAGTTTGGGGCTGGAGTGGTGGCGCAAAGTGGTAAGGCATCTGCCTTGCGTGTGCTAGCCTAGGACAGAATGCAGTTTGATCCCCCGGCGTTCCATATGTTCCCCAAGTCAGGAGCGATTTCTGAGCACATAGCCAGGAGTAACCTCTGAGTGTCACAAAAACCAAAATAAATAAATGAATGAATGAATGAATGAATAAATGAATAGCTAAACCGACTTCAACTAGATCACTAGCTAACAGAGGTTTGGTTACCTATAGGTTTAGATTTAGCTATCTGCTTTTCTCCCTTCCAATAACTCCTATGGGAAAAATTTGGCATAACTTTTAATTTTTGACTTTGATTTTATTATTCAGTTTCTCAATCTCTGGTACTAAATATTGCCCCTAGCACTGCTTAAAGCAGCCCCCAACTACAAAGTTGAGAGTAGCTCCTGAGCACTGCCAGGTATGGTCCAAATCAAAACAAACAAACCCCCCCCCCACATTTTATAGGGGTAGACTATTATTAGGAATTTATTTCTGGGATCACAGTTCTGCTCCATTCAGCTTATTCTTTCACCAATATCATAGTCTTTTCATTGTTTGGGGGCCATACCCATTGGTTCTCAAGGCTTACTCTGGCTCTGCACATAGGGATTATTCCTGGTAAGCTGAAAGGACCATATGGTATGCCAGGGATTGAATCCTAGTCAACCACGTACAAGGCAAGCACCCAACCTAGTCTTTTATGATTTCAGACCAGTATATAGTCTTAATTACTGTAGAGCACACATCTTTTTATTTTGTTTTAATTTTTTGTTTGTCTGTTTGTTTTGGGGCTACACCTGATGGCGCTTTGGGGTTACTCCTGGCTCTGCACTCAGAAATCATTCCTGGTAGGCTGAGGGGACCTGGGGCAGTTGTGTGCAAGGCAAAAGTTCTAACTTCTGTGCTATCTATCTGGCCCCTATAGCACACATCTTTTTTTTTGGTTTGGGGACCACACCTGGTGGCTCTCAGGGGTTACTCCTGACTATGCACTCAGAAATCACTCCTGGCTTAGGGGATCATATAGAACACCGGGATCAAACCAAGGTCTGTCCTAAGTCAGCCACATATAGCACACATCTTGAACTCAAATAGTTGAAATACTCAAAATTCATTCTTTTCCTTCAATATTAAGTTAACTATTCTAGCACTTTTGACTTTCTATTTGAAATTTTTTGTTTATTAATAGACAAAAAATAACTTTTGAAATTTTAGGGGCCGGAGAGATAGCACAGAGGTAAGGCGTTTGCCTTGCATGCAGAAGGAGAGTGTTTCAAATCCTGGCATCCCATATGGTCCCCCAAACCTGCCACCATCGATTTCTTAGCCTAGAGCCTGGCGTAACCCCTGAGCGCTGCTGGGTGTGACCCAAAAACCAAAAAAAAAAAAAAAAACTTTTTAAATTTTAATTTGTATTGAACTAACTTTTTGTCACGCTTAGTTTTTGTTTTGTGATTATACCCAGCTGTATTCAGGATTTACTCCTTATTCTGTACTTAAGGATCATGCTTGGCAGGGCTCAGAGGACTAAATATAATCAAGAGCCCTACCTGCTGTTTTAGCTCTCTGGCCCCATACTGAAATTTTTTGATTCAGAACTAAAAAAAAAAAAAAAAACCCAACTAACTAAATAAATAAATAGGACTATCTCAATCCTAAAAGCTTTTGTTTAGAAAAAAATCAACAAAATAAAAATCAACCTTTGGAATGTGAGAAAAATATTTGCAAGTCATCTAAATTCTGAAGGGATAATGTCTAGGAAATAGAACTTTATACAATTTAATAGAAAACAATTCAATTATAAGTTTTCAGAGGATCTGACTAGTAAACATGTTCTAAATAAGACAAATTAAAGATACAAAGAAAATTATCAGGGAAATGGAAATCAAAGCCATAAAGATAAATGGCTTCACATCTGTTAGAACATACTAATGATGAAAATCAGCCAGGGAGATAGCTCAAAGGGCTAACATAATCATGTTTTTTTAATCTTGGTGCTTAAATAAAGATATTATTTTGAAAAAAAAAAAAGAGTCACCCAAGCATGTGAGTATCCCCCAGACACCACAAGATATGGCCTCCAAATTAAAAGAAAACTAATTAAATAAATATTGGTGATGATGTGTTGCAAAGAAGATACTGCACTACCGATGGAACTTTAAATTGGTGCAGCTATAGTAGAAAACAATATGGAGATCCCTCTAAAAGTTAAAGATAGAACATCCTATATGACCCAGCAGTACGTCTCTTGGCATTTATCTGAAGAAATGGAAATAGGATATCAAAGAGATATCTACTCAATGTTCATAGTAACATTACTCAGAATAATTAAAAAATTCAGCAACATCAGGGGCTGGAGAAATAGCATGAAGGTAAGGCATTTGCCTTTCATGCAGAAGATGGTGGTTCGAATCCCAGCATCCCATATGGGATGCTGAGTTTGCCAGGAGGTGCAGAGCCAGGAGTAACCCCTGAGCGCTGCCGAGTGTGACCCAAAAACAAACAAAAAACATTTAGCAACAACCTAAGTATATCACAATTAATGAATGCTTATAATCAATGTGACACACATATATACACAATAAAGTACCATTTAGCTATGTTTGTCATTTACAGCAACTAGAAGAAACATGAGGGCATTAAGGTAAGTGATTAATCCGGATAAAGATAAAAGCTCTGTAATATCATTTTAAATATAGAATTTTTAAATCAAAACTGAGAGACTGAGAATAGAAAAATAACTTCCAAGGGATGGTGAGAGAGATGGAGATTAGTAAAATGATGAATTTCAAACTTAAAGTCAAATTGGGTCTGAGTTTTCAATGTAAATCATGGTGATTATAGTTGACAACACTATACTCTATAATTGTAACTTACTAAAAGAAAGAAGTTGCATTTTCATGAAAAATACAAAAATATGTGAGATGGGTGGCAATTCACTATACATAAAAATCCTTTCACAATATGTATGTACCAAATTATGAATGTTATATAAATAAAATTAAATTGTGAATTTTATTCTAATAAAGCATTTTTTCAAAATATGGATTTCTTGTAGACAAATTTTAATTGGATCATCATTTTTTATTTGCTCTTAGCAATCTTATCTGCAGCTACTGGGAGGGATCAAAACCTGGCCCTCACATCCCTCACATATGCAGATGGGAGGGAAACAGGAAAATGATGGCAGGAAATGAATACTGGTGAAGTGATGGGTGCTGGAACACTGTATGACTGAAATTCAGTCATCAACAACTTTTAACTATGTATGTTATGACAATTCAATAAAAAATAAAGGAAAGGGCAGTAGAGATAGCACAGCAGGTAAGGCATTTACCTTTACACACCCAGCTGGGTTCAATCCCCAACATCCCCTATGGTCCCCCAAGCCTGCCAGGAGTGATTTCTGAGCACAGAGCCAAGAGTCACCTCTGAGCACCACCAGGTATGGTCCCAAAATTAAAAATTAAAAATAAGAAAGGGGAAAGAAATGTAATAGTAATCAGAAATGGAAAGCTGTAAAATGGAACCACCATTTTTCTTTCACTCTGTTCTTCATCTGATTCCCTTGGAACAAGCCCAGTTAGACCAGGCCAAAATGTAACCCTCTGCCAGAGCAACAAGAGCCAAGGTGATTTTACATCAGAAATCACCTGGCAAAGGAGGTGCCAACATCTTAACAGCAACACTTCTTCTCTATTATCCACTGGAGACATAAGCCAGATTTTTAAACCAAGACATCGGGATGCTGGGCAATATGTCCTGAGGGAGCATGGATTTGTGATTTGTGATTTGTACCATTTGCCAACTGCTACAGTAGAAAACCTGAATGTGAACTGATATTCAGTACCTCCCACCCCATATGGTGGCACCTGGACAGTGCATTGTGAAAGAAAGCAGAGACGGTAGAAGAGTCTCCACACACTCCTGTAAGAACTGGATCTCTCAAGGGATTTTGTTTTGAATGGTGAGGTAGGATATTGAAAATCAAACCTAGAGGAGTGAAACTGCTAGCACAGCAGGAGAATCACTCCTCCATGCTCCAGTGAAAGCAAGCTTTTAATCCCCACCTTTATTCTCTGGTCTTCCCCAAACCAGGTCAGAAAACTGTTTCTAAAAATAAGACTGCCTTTCCTGGATAATGGGCAGAAGGGACACATCTTCCTCATGCTGCCTTGTTTGTTGGGATGTAGAGGATAGTTCCGATTTAGCAGTACACATAGGGCAGTGGAGATAGCTCAAATGCCTGGTGCCTATGTCTAGCATGTCAGTTCCATTCGCAAAGCCACAAAATTCTCCAGGAGTACCACTGGGTGTAGGCCTTTGCTAGTACAGAATCTCAAGACCAGACCCTCACCTTGCACTTTCCTGTTTGACTGGCATAGAATGACTGGAGATCCCCCTCTTCCAAATAAAATTAAAGAAGTTTGCTAATTTAAAAACATGCACTCTATAGTATGAACTTTATGTTTTATTCTGCTTCATACTTGCCTTTTTCTTCATTTTTTCAGGAATTAAAGTGCAAGGTTTCTCAGCAAGCAAAATTTCACAAGCTGCATTTTCTATAAGTAAAAATATCTCTTAGTAGTCGAGTTAACCTGTTAGTAACTGAGTATAGAAGCAACTCAAATTTGAATAAATAATTTAAAAACAAAACTTGGTCTTCTTTTACTTTCTTCTCTTTTATTTGTGTGTATGTGTGTGTGTTTTGGTTTTGGGGCCACACCGGAAATCCTCAGGGGTTACTCCTGGCTATGCACTCAGAAATAGCTCCTGGCAGATTTGGGGGACCTTATGGTCTGTCCTGGGTCAGCAGCATGCAAGGCAAATGCCCTACCACTGTGCTATCACTCCAGCTTCTTGGTCTGCTTTTAAATGAGTGGGACTTTGTAATTTGTAATAATTTTAAAAGAAAAACTTCAGGGCCAGAGAGATAACACACTGGTAGTGCATTTGCCTTGCATGCAGCCGATTCAGGACAGACAGTGAGTGGTTCGAATCTCCGCGGTGCTGCCAGGAGCAATAACTTGAGCGCGGAGCCAGGAGTAACCCCTGAACACAGCCAGGCGTGACCATAAAATAAAAAAGGGGAGTGGGCTAGAGCGATAGCACAGTGGTAGGACATTTGCCTAGCACACAGCTAATCCAGGACGAACCTTGGTTCGATCCCCGCTGTTCCATATGGTCCCCGAAGCCAGGAGTGATTTCTGAGCGCATAGTCAGGAGTAACCCTTCATATGAAAAATGTATTAAAATATCTTTATCCAAAAGTTCCAGGCTTCATAGGAATAAATAGTTGAGGGCTGGAGTGGTGGTGCAAGCGGTAGGGCATTTGTCTTTCATGCACTAAACTAGGATGGACCATGGTTCAATCCCCTGGCATCCCATATGATCCCTCAAGCCAGGAGCAGTTTCTGAGCACATAGCTAGGAATAACCCCTCAGCATCACTGTTGAGAAATATATTTTTTAAGTAGGAAAGAAAGTTGTGATTAAATTTTTTTATTAAATATTCTCCCATTTCAACTCACCAACATTATCAGACATTTCTATTTCAACATTTCTACCTGCATTTTAAAAAATACACAAATATCTCATCTTACCAAAAACTGCATCTGTGGCTCACTTTAGCAGTACATATATACTAAAAATAGATGAATGCAGAAATTAACATGCATCCATTCTAAGAATGACATGCAATTTCAGGAAGTTTCCATATTTATATAAGAACAAAACCCAATTTCTTGGGGTTTGTTTTTGGTTTGGTTTTGTTCTTAGAGAGCGGGAGCACACCCAGTAGTGATCAGGGCTTAGTTCTGGCTCTGTACTCAGGGATCACTCCAGGTGGTCCTTCAGGGATGATACAAAATGTCAGAGATTTAACCTGGCTGCATGCAAGGCAAATGCTCAACCCACTGTACTATTGCTCTAAAACTCAAGCTCATCTATACCTCATGGTCCTTTCTGTAACATTCCAATTCTGTTCTTGTCCATAGGCAACTATTCATCTATACTAACATAGTATCTTATATTTACTTCCTACAACAATATACAATATGCTGCCTGCAGTAGGCCTACAATATATTCATTGCTTACCAAATAAGCAGAAAACTTTTCCTCTAACATCACTGGACTTTGGAACGGGCATAAATTATCTTCCCTTTCTAATTCTTTTATGGGTTTTCTTTAATCTTGATTTTCCTTCCTCAGTCTTCAACAAGTTTTTGTTTGTTTGGCTTTGTTTTGGGGAGGAGGCATACTTGGTGGCACTCAGGATTTACTTCTGGCTCTGCACTAGAAAATTATTCTTGTTGGCTTAGGAGACCATATGGGATGCCAGGGATGGAACCCAGGTAAGCCACATGCGAGGTAAATGCCCTACCAGCCATGTTATCGCTCCAACCCCATGCAACAAGTTTTGCTTAAGTGTGTACTCTGTGAAAATTTAATTAATATGTGTATATAAATTTAATTTATAAGTTCATAATTTATATGTATTTAATTATGCAAATTTGACTTTTATTTGTAACACCAGTACTTTTTTTCCTGGGTTTCACAAGAGGTGTTCAGTAGACGAGTAAATCAGTGTGAGGGCCTGAGATTACCCTTTTTAAACACACTCTGGGGGCCCGGGAGATAGCATGGAGGTAAGGAGTTTACCTTTCATGCAAAAGGTCATCGGTTCGAATCCCAGTGCCCAATATGGTCCCCCGTGCCTGCCAGGAGCAATTTCTGAGCATGGAGCCAGGAGTAACCCCTGAGCACTGCCGGGTGTGACCCCAAAACAAACAAAAAACAAAAACAAAAACAAACAAAACAAAAGAAAAAACACACTCTGGCAGTGTTTAGAAGCCTCCAGGCTACATTTGGTGATGTTTGGGTGATCATTGGTTCCAGAGATTGAATTTGGGCCAGCCACATTCAAGGCAAGTGCCTTAACTCCTGAACTAACTCTCTAGCCTCTGTAACACCAGTATTTAAAAAGACTTGAACAGGACGGGAGCAATAGCACAGCAGGTAGAGTTTGCCTTGTATGCATCCAATCAGGGTTCTATCCCCAGCATCCTATATGGTTCCCTGAGCCTGCCAGTAGTGATTTCTGAGCTCAGAGCTAGAGGGTAACCCTTGAGTGTTGCCTTCAAAATAAAACAAACAAAAAAGACTAAAACAGTGAGTAGATCATGAAGATGTGGTACATATATGCTGTAATATATATATATTACAGCTGTATATATATATATGCTGTATATATATACATATATATCCTACATAGCTGTAAGGAATGATGTGATTTGCTGCAACATGAATGGAACTGTAAGATACTTGTTAAATGAAGTATGCCAGTAGAAGGATAAATACAGAATGATATCACTTATATGTGGCATTTAGAATAACTTTATACAAAATGCAATGGTTTAATGGAGGTTGTTTAGCATACTCTTGGCCCAGATTATTGTGAAGAGATAGAAAGAAATTGAGTGGAGGAGGAGAAAGAGAGACAATAATGAGGGACAGGGTTCAAGGGGACTCAGGTGTATTGGTGGTGTTGAGCCAGGACAAAAATAAATATCCAAATCACTGAGTCAACAACAATTAAATCACAAGACCCAAACTATAACAACCAAACTTAAAAAGGTGCTTATTATGATTGCAGGCTGAGGCAAGGGGGTGGGAGGGGTGGGGAAGTAGAAAGTTGATTCTAACACTGGTGGTGGGAGGATGACACTGATGGCAGGATTGGTGCTGAAACATGTCTAAAACTATGAATAACTTTGTAAACCACAATGCTTTAAATTTAAAATTTTAATTAAAAAA
>PVKC010020554.1:0-18566 GCA_004027635.1 Crocidura indochinensis
CAATTTTCTGTGTTCTACTTAAAATATTTGTAGCACTATTTATTAACCCCCCAAAATTCGGTTACAGAAAGTAGATATGCTGAAAAATACTTTCTCCCTGCCTCACGGCACCATTATTTAGAACAGAGAATAATCAAGAGCAGACTGATAATCTAGATGAAGCAAACTTCAAATCATATTTAGAAACACAGTAGTTCATCTACTCTTCCCCTTCTTATAAGAACTTAAAAACAAAATTTATGTAAGTCTTAACATGATATTGGATAATAAGCCTTTCAATTTAGTCTTTCGTTTTAAAGATCCTTTTCTAAAGTCTGTATTTGATTTCTTAACAATTTTTTTTACAACATAAATTTCATAACAATTTTAAGGTGCTCCATGATTCATTCCTTCGTTGTTCAAACATGTATGAAGTACTTCCTCTACCAGAGGAGTTCATTTGGTTCTAAGCTAGGCACAAGGGCAGAAAAATGGTCAACAGACATCTACTCTTTCCATATGGACCACGAAATCTATTGAGGGGACCTTGACCATCAGAAGAAGTTAGTAGGCATAAAAAGATATAATGTCACCAGGTCAAAACAGGATTCAGTTTCTCTGTCATAAACAAAAAGGAAAAGGTGTTGTTGGTCCAGAGAGATAGTGTAATAGTTATGGCACTTGTCTTGCTGTTCACCCAAGCTGCCAAGAATAGGAATGACTTCTCTCAGGTATGGGCCAAAACACCTTCACCTACCCTTCCCAAACAGGCATTATTACAGATGCCTAGACTGTTACTACTAAAAGAAGACATTTAAGCATTTGAATATTTATTAAGTGACAATATTATGATTAATATGAATATTAATGGTAGTAATAAAAATATACATTATAGTTGTATACTATCACCATTCTACCTCCATAATATTCATTATAACACTACAGTCTCAGAAAATAGCACAAAAGCTTGTATTTAAAATAGCCACAATGACTGAGAAAAATATTCTTAGCAACAGAAGAATGAAAAGGTCCAGGGACAATGTGATCAAGGCTGCTTTTCATTTTGATTCCCAAATGGACAATGAATACATACACACACACAACACACACATGCACACACATGTATATGTGGACATAGACGCAAACATACTCAAACTGAAGTGGGTGAGGGGAAATTGTAGACTGAAACAAAATATTGTACTTATCCCACTCTAAGCTAAAGAGGAGGGGTCACAAGGGTAAGAGTAATCTGCTTAGGAGAAGAAACTATGGAAAACAAAAACAGAAGCAGTGTTACCCCAAAGTATATATATAAAAGTTTCCACAATTGGGAACTGAAGAAGAAAGAGGGTGGTGAGAAGTAACCAGGGAAAGGGAGGTTTGTGATGCACATTCATTAATAAGCAAAGAATGACTGCAAGATCCTTTTAAATCAGAGAAAGCACCCCACTAGAGAATGATTGCCAAGTAATAAAATGGGCAGGATATGAAAGCGTGACTCATGTGAATCTTGTGTCTGATGCCAGGGAGAATGTGTATAATGCCGCCCTGATACAGAGTTCTTTGAGTACTGAGTGCCCTGAAACCATGGCACTTTCACACACATCTACCTGCATGCATGCTCTGACCCTGTCACCATACAGCCCAGCACGGGAGAAAGGTATTTCCTTTTCAGTGAGGCAGAATATGGAAACTCAAATTTTATTAATGATAGCAATATAAAGAGTCTTTGATTTTAGAGGTTTCTTCTGTTGGCATCTCATACTAGATTCCAAATAAGCTCTCTGCTGTACTGGGTAAGGTTCTTAGATTTGTTCAGGAGAAAATAACTTTCTCTTATTTCTTGAAACGGTTGACGGGAAAAAGTTTGTGGTGAATGCTAGATGAAAAAAATCTTCTAGGCTGGCTAGAATTTAGTGAGTTGATTCTAGGCTATGTCTTCCACTTTCCACATGGGTAAATTAAGTTGAACAACAACTAAAATACTGCTTCATTTATTTATTTTGGCTACATCTGATAGAACATGGGGGCTATTCCCAGCTCAGTGCTTGGGGATTAATCCAGTGATACTTAGGGACCAGATGGTGCAGGGGATCGAACGCGGGGCTCCCAGGCAAAGCATGTGCTCAGCCTTCTTATTTCTCTTATCTCTCTGGCCCAGTATGCATACGAGTATTTTTTTTATGACAATATTAGCCCTGTATTGTCCTAAAATTCACATGGAACCTGGAATATAAAATCTAATTCAGGAAAGGCAAAAGTTTCAAATAGGATTCTCTGGATTTCAGTTGTCAAAATTGCATGGCAATAAAATAGCCGCTGGGAGAAGTCCAAGTCAGAGAACTAGTCTGCTTTCCAGGCCTGGGTCTCTGCTGCAGGATTCCTTTCTCCCTTTGCCAACCTCTTCCTTTTGTGACTTTCTCATATAGACCTCAATCAATACTTCTACAGCTATTTCAGTGTCCAAAGAAAAATATAGCCTATTATGTGCCAACTTTAAATGTACTTTTATCTCACTGCTTTTCTTTCTAGTCAGGTGTTTAATAATAACAAATAGTAACAAAGGTTAGGGGGATTGTTATTTCTTTTTTTTTTTTTATTACTTAAGATATTCAGTGGCTTTTGTCTTCCTAGCGTCAGCAGTAACGTCAGAGGATTGTATCCAAGGAGCTAAATGTGCAGGACCCAGGGTCAGAGCAGCTGAATACACCAACCTCAGAAAACACAGACAATGAATTGCAAATGACACTCAAAACAAAACGAGAAAAAAAACCTTCACACAGAAAACTACAAAAGAACTCTACAGACACTGAATTGGCTTTCTGTACACACTGATCCTGCTTAACTGTGTGTGGTAACTAACCAAACGTTTCAGAAAACTCATGGCTTCACCAAATAAAGGGTTTCTTTTTCTTCCTGTAGAAAAGGAAGTGACTTAAAAAAAAAACCAAAATATTATTTCTTTACTTCTAGTTTCTTCTTTAAAAATAAAATAAAAATGACTCTCAAAAGTGGAGATAGATAGAGGCAGCCGTTTTTTTTGTTTGTTTGTTTCAGTCTTCAAACACTAAACAGTGGCATTGGTGATAAAGTGATTAGTCTTCCGTTAATTCTGCTGAAGATTCTGCACAAAAGGTGCATTGTTTCAGCTGGGATTCACATCATGAAACAAAATGGTTTGGTAAACCCAGGCGAAGTGATAGCCCTTTCATGACACACAGGGTTCCGTACTGTATATCTCCACTTGTTAGCACAAGTCAGAAGCACAAGCGGGAAATCGGCCTGCTCTGCTGCCGAGGATGAATGGGAGAGGCTGAATTGATGAGCTGCTGTTTAGATTTTCCCACTGGGAATCATTCTGAACTGTCCAGGCATTACATCATTCAGGTAAATGGGAACAGGACAACATGCCTCTTATTTCTTCATGCAAAACCAAGAGCCATATAAAATCTCGGAAGAAAATATACACTATATGTAAGGAAATCTAGGATTTTTAAGTCATGGATGTTCAGTTGTGGCCAAAACTAGGATGATAAGTATTGTGGCCAAATAGAGCTGATTTTTGTAACAGAGAAGCTAACTGCTTTCTGGCTGTCATCCACAAACACTACAAAAATCTTTGATAGTTTCTTTATGTTGTTCCTTGCATCACACTTTAAATCACAGCTGACCAGTCAAACTGATGTCATCATATAAGGACCAATTTTATTAAATATATTAGTAGGATTATGGTTGTTTTTAAATATTTCCAAAAAAGTTTATAAGCAGGGTCAGTGGGCTCAGAGGTAGAAATGTTAGTGTATAACACCTTGAATTCAAGAGCCAGCACCGGGTTAAAAAAAAAAAAGTAAGTAAGAAAATAATTTTTAGTCAGTATTCTCTTTATCAATTTGAAAATACATATCAAATTTCTTTATGCATTTCTTTTATTTAGGACACCTCTTCCACACACCCTTCTACTCATACACTAAAGAGCACCATCAAATGAAGTGCTAAGTCTTGCCTATGCAGTGTTTGTACTTTTATGCCTTCCAATACACCGTCTGTTAAGGCACAGCTTCAGCTCTGTTTAGAAAAATAATCTCTCTATAATCTAACTGAACTTCTTCCTTGGGTTTGCTTAAGCCTTGGCTACCATTCTATAACGGCATTTATTACAGTATATTGAAATGTTATTCGATTTGTTGGTCTCTCCTACTAGAGCTAAAAGTTCCTGGAGGACAAAGCTCTATTTCATCAATATTTTCAGGTTTCAACTTCAGTGTCCAGTTTATAATTGAAGTTCAGTGAATGTTATGAGTAGGAGAAAAATGTATGTGTCATGAAGTAGATGTTTGAGAAACTATTGAAGCAACTGCAGGGATGTAATAATGGATTCAATGATTGTTATCTAGAGCAGATGTTTTCAGCCACCAGTTGATGGATGGTTCGCAGGTGTAAAAAGGGCAAAAGCCACTAACTTAAATAATTATTAAGTATATTCCAATGCACACCATGCATCTTTATCTCTTTTATTTTTTTTCTCTTACCTTAACCTTCAGTTTTTCACCTATGCTTTGTAATTCTCCTAGTAAATAACTTATATTCTATAGGGTTTCTCTTTATTGCTCCCCTTCATAACTGTGACATTTATTAAAGGAGCATATTTGCTTAATGGAACAATTTCAGAGAGGATTTCTCCAATTTTATTTGTACATAACTACAAGTACTACACAGGCAACTATTCCAGAGGCAACTCTATGGGGTTGCATATCCTTAAGTGTCAGTAATACTTGACTTGGTACACCTGAAATCCTACTAAGAATAAAGATATTAAGTCTTATTATTTAAGTATTTGCAATAAAATTGAAGGAAATCTCACCCATAGCTTGCTTTCCCATGGCACATTGATATGTGTTTCTTGGAGACTGGTTATGATGAGGGTATGGGATCAGGCCCGCACAAACACCAAGAAGAGTGAAGGGTTCAATCTCCAAGTGGGTGGTATCTCTACAAAGTGAATAAGAATTAGACATGCGAAGCACCAAACATTAAAAGAACTATCTCTTAAAGAATATAGAGATATTACCATGTAGCTCCCCAAGGAGACATATATAGTTGACATAAACTTAGACATAAGTTAATTCACAAATATAAAATTTACTTATAAAACATTAAAAATATAATTAATCTAATAATAAGCTCTGAAAACAATAGAACTAATCCTATTAAAATTGATAAAAATAAAATCATAATAAATATAAGATCTTCTTTTAAGGAAAAATGCTAATTATTTGTAGAAATGCTAGAAAAGAGAGATAGTAAAAAATGCCTACATATAAGGAAATAATTCCTATGTACTAATACATAAGTAGTTTTTCCTCACTTTTCTAATTTTTATCAATGAGTTATAGCACCACGTTAGCTAGACGAAAGTAATATGGTAATTTAGTGTGGACCAATGCGAAATCAGTATCATTACCATTAGCCAAATGTCACTGAGGAGTTCTTGCAAGATAAGAACAGTATCATGGGGCAAATGAATTTAAATCATTTAATTTACCTTAAAATGAAAACCTAAGAATAGCTTAGTTATTTAAAATTGTTCAGTTCAGATCAAGTCTTTTTTTTTTTTTTTTTTTTTTTGGTTTTTGGGCCACACCCGGTGACGCTCAGGGGTTACTCCTGGCTATTCGCTCAGAAGTTGCTCCTGGCAGGCACCGGGGACCATATGGGGAACCGGAGGATCGAACCGTGGTCCGTTCTAGGTTAGCACAGGCACCTTATCTCCAGCGCCACCGCCCGGCCCCAGTTCAAGTATTTTTTACATAGGTTTGTAACAACTTGCATTTGGGAATCTACCATACTGTATTCTTTTGTTTTGTTTTGTTTTAGGGTCACACTCAGCAATGCTCAGGGGTTACTCCTGGATCTGCACTGAAAGCACAAACAGGAAGAACCATATAGGCTGCCTGGGGTCAGTCACATGCAAGGCAAACACTGTACTATTGCTCCAGGACCTAATATGTAACCTCTACCCCAACTTCCAGCATATTTTACCTGGATAGTGAGATCCTCCCACATCTGGAAGGGGTCTGTGGTTGGAATTGGATTGGGGTGGCCTAGGAGAGGAAGGACAGAGGCAGCATGGAGAGATGAGAGACAGGATAGATGCAGGAGCAGGAAAGAGGCTGCTTAGCTTCGAAGCCATGTGAGATATGCAAATGGAGGTTAGGGCCTTATTAATAAAACTTTATGCCTCCTAAAACTTCAACTGTGGGTTATTTATTCGCAGTCATCCTGATACCTACAGGCCAGGACTAATGAGAAAGGCCTCACCATCCATCACCATGCACTGTTGGGACTATATAATTAATAATTAATACAATACTAGTATACTGTATTTTTACTGAACTATTTGCTATTTATAATGTAAACAAGAGTAAAGTGCCCTATAGGTGCTAGAAATCTTGATTACTTCTATAATCTATTTTGGCAGAAATAGTTTGGTTAAGCTATATCAGTTGCCTTTTGGGAGAGGTGGGGGGGGAATGGACCTCACCTGGTGATGCTCAGGGGTCACTCCTGGCTAAATGCTCAGAAATCTCTCCTGGTTTGGTGACCATATGAGGCACCGGGGGATCCAAAAGCAGTCCATCCTGCCTGAGTCAGCCGCATGCAAGGCAAATTCCCTACCACTGCGCCATTGCTCAGGCCCCTGGTTGCTTATTTTTATGTTGGAGACTATCCCAAGGCCAGAATTAGAGAAAGCATGAACTCTATATCCTTGGCCTCGACACTAACGTTTTGAACAGGTTAGAGCAACTAGACAATTTTTAGGCCTTTGTTGACAGTAATGCAGATCACATCCAAGATCTGTGGTATTTTATTCACATAGTTCTGATGTATGAAAAATAATTCCAATGATTTATAGTACTTTTGAAAATAAGTAATTTCCAAGATAGCCCAATCCTTCATAGAAAATTAGTTGCAATGTATATGGTAAAAAGACTCACTTAGCCAATTTGATTTTATTTGCAAGGCAACTGTCCTAACACTCTGGCCCTAGTTTTTATTTTTTAAGATAAACTTCTTTTTCATGGTTTTTGGGCCACACCCAGCAGAGCTCAGAGATTACTTCTGGCTCCTTCCTTAGAAGTCACTCCTGGCAGGCTCAGGAACCATGTGGGATGCGGGAACCTGGGTCGGCTGTGTGCAAGGCAAATGCCCTACCTGCTGTGCTATGGCTTCAGGTCACGGATACACAAATTTTAAATTATGCCCATATCTGGTTAGAAATGACGCCTTCCAGTAAACAATGACCCAGTTTCACAGCTTCACAGATTAATCAGTTTCACAGATTAATCACTAAAGAGATATAAAGCTAAGTCAATCTGAACCCTATTGGCCAGTTCTACAGATTCTGGAGTTTCCAAACTGTGTGGTCATGTATGTGGCTGGACAATACCTCCAAATTCCACAATACTGACAGCTCAGTAGGAGCAAAGCGAATTATATGGAAAAGTAGCTTAGAAGCTACCTAAGCTCAATAAACAAAAACAGGAAAGAACACAAAGACTCAACTAGCAATAAACAGCTCAGTAAACCCTGATATAATGAATTTAATACCCCCTTGTTAGATAAAACAACTTTCACAAATTTTCTTTCACTAAAATATTTTTGATGTTCCATTAACCATGTTGTTGTAACAAACAATATGAAATAAAATTATTTTGCGTCTGCTAAGGGTGCAGTGAGTGGGTGGAAAGGTCATGCTGATGGAAGAGGAAAATGGTAGAACTGGTGTAGAAATAGCGAATGTCCAAAAATATAGTATTATTAACAACTTTGTAAACATGATGTTTAAATAAAGTTAAAAAAATTTAAAAAAGAGAAATAATGCCTTCCATATTATCTTTGTTTGAAGAGCAGCTTTGGCCTTAGGACCTAGTCGAATCTCAATCCTAAGGCCTTCCTCAGCAGAGAGTAAAGGACCTCAGTTCTAATACTTGTGTGATGTTGCTGTTTTTCTTTATAAAAAAAAAAAAAAAAAACAAAGGAACCATTTAGTGACATTTTGTAACCTAAAATAAAACAAAATTTGATTTAAATGTACTGTTTAAGTACTAGCAATCGGACATTCTCATGTAAATCTTTTATTTACATGTGAAGATTGGGGTGGGCTAAAAAGGAAGAAAATAAATAAACACTAAAGTTGTTATTTTTTTGTTTGTTTGCTTTTTGGTTTCTGGGTAACACCTGGCAGCACTCAGGGGTTACTCCTGGTTCTATGCTCAGAAATCGGTCCTGGCAGGCTCGAAGGACCACATGGAATGCCGAGATTCGAACCACTGTCCTTCTGCATGCAAGGCAAATGCTTTACCTCCATGCTATCTCTCCAGCCCCATAAAGTTGTCAGTTTTTTATAACAATAACATACATAAACATCATGTGTTGGACTAGAGTTAATTGCACAGTGAATAGAGTGCTTCCTTTGCATGCACTAGATATGGATTTCAACCTTAGCATCCCAATATAGTCAGTCCCCTGAGCCCCATCAGGAGTGATTACTGAGTAGGGATTTAGAAGTAATCCTGAGCATGCCAGGTATGGTCTCAAAACAAACAAACAAACAAATAATAAAGATCATGTGTTACCTAATAATTATTGAAAATCCAAATAGAGTATGATTTACAAAAAGAGAGACAAATAGTATTAACAGTTATTATTACCATAAATTTCCATCCTGAACAGGAATTCAAATATTTATCAGTAGAGGACAAGCTAAAGAAACTATGTATTCAGATAATATAATAAAGAAAATCCTAAATAGTATGCAGCTGTATCCATTATATTACTAATATGGAAAATATATATTTTTATTTTTATTTTTATTTATTTTTATTTTTGGGCCACACCCAGTGACGCTCAGCGACTACTCCTGGCTATGTGCTCAGAAGTTGCTCCTGGCTTGAGGACCATATGGGAAACCAGGGGAATGAACCTCAGTCCGTCCTAGGCTAGTGCAGGCAAAGCAGGCACCTTACCTCCAGCGCCACCGCCCGGCCCCTAATATGGAAAATATTAAAAACAAAAATTTTAATATTAATTGTAAAGATCAAAGTTCTGAAAATAGCCATTGTCTCATTCTTGTACAGGATCATGCACATAGTATACTTATATTCACTTTAAAAAGCCTATGGTGCTTGCCTTGCATAGTCAAACTGGGTTAAATTCCCAACAATCCATATGGTCTTCTGAGCACAAATAGGAGTAACCCTGAGTGCAGAAAAACCCCTAAGCATTGTTGGGTATAGTTCCCTCCACTCCAGTACCCCCCCAAAAAGAAAAGAAATCTAGAAGTGCAAATGGAAATGTGACTCAAGACGTATGTGTGGGTTAGGATTTAATCCCCTCATTTCAGCATCCACAATAATAATTATAAAAATCTAGCAATTTACATATAAAGTCATTAACTCTGGCTGTATTGTAGGGTAGATTCTAGGGGAAGGAGGTAGATTCAATCTTCTCACTTAAGGAATTATTAAATTTTAAAAAATGTCACAAATGGGGCCGGAGAGATAGCATGGAGGTAAGGCATTGCCTTTCATGCAGAAGGATGGTGGTTTGAATCCCGACATCTCATATGGTCCCTGTGCCTGCCAGGGGTGGATTTCTGAGCATAGAGCCGGGAGTAACCCCTGAGCACTACCAAAACCAAAAAAAAAAAAAAAAAAGTCACAAGTGTATAGAAAATAATATCATAACTCATTTAAACACAAAACAGCTTGATGAATGATGTTGCCTGATGATTGGATGATACTGACAGTTATTTCAATTACAGTAACAAACAATATAAAAAATCCCATCTTAGTGAAGTTTCTAGCAAGAGACAGATATTACACAGAAAATAATACCTATCTTACAGTTTTTAATGCAAAGTGATGAGGACTAGAATAATGAAGCAGTGAAGAGGGGGAAGACAGTGGAGTTGGTTCTGTATGACCCAAGGTAGCCAGAAAAACTCACTGGGAAGGGGACACATGGGCAAACACTGGGAGAATGCATAGGAGGCCATCAGGCACATACAAGAGTGGGTTCCAGGAAAGACGACAGCAGCTTAGTAAGAAGTAGTTTGGGCAGAATCACCTTGAGCAATTGAAAAAGCTGCCTGTAGCTGGAACTGAGGGATGCAGGGAGCAAATGGTGTAAGCAAATGCTAGTTATGGTGATCATATTGAGACTTGAAGGTCTTTTAAAGTACTTCAGAGAGCTGGAAGGAGGGTCTATGCAAGAGGGACAAGAGAAGGGACAGCACCACTCTTGTTCTGTAGGAACAGACCACTAGGAATACAAAAAAATAGGAGACTTTCAAGAATCAAAGGAGACATGGCAGCAGCCTGGACTGAGTGGGCATGTAGAGCTGGGAAAAGAGCTAGGAATCTGGGTAAATTTTGTAGGTCCATATGAAACTGTAAAGGTTTATCTATAGGTATAGCTATCAAAACTAAAACAAAGTAATTGAAGGACGAAATTGGTTTTACAGTGATCCTAGGTAGCATTATTGTCAATCAACCCCCTTGAAATAATAGGAATAAAATCAGCATGTTAAGGGACTCACATTTTGAAAGAATAAAAAATTAACTGAGGCCTTGACAGGGAATAAGGTACTTGTTTTGCATCCTGTTGATCCTTGTTTGAATCCTGGCCATCACAGATGGTCCCTAAGCCATCAGTGGTCACTTCTAAGCAGAGGAGCCAGGAACAGGCCCTGCCCACAACTTGGGGAGGCTCAGCATCCCTTCCCCATTGGCCAAGTTTTCCTGAGTATTATTATTATTATTATTATTATAGTAGTAGTATTATTTCCTGAGTATTATTTATTTGCTGTTTATTTTGTTTTTGTTTTTGGGCCACACCCAGTGATGCTCAGGGGTTACTCCTGGCTATTCGCTCAGAAGTCGCTCCTGGCAGGCATGGGGGACCATATGGGGAACCGGGGGATCAAACCGAGGTCCGTCCTAGGTTAGCGCAGGCACCTTATCTCCAGCGCCACCGCCCGGCTCCCTTGCTGTTTATTTTGACTTGGGGGCCATAACTGGCAGTCTCAGGGCTTACTCCTGACTAGACTCTGGGATCACTCCTAGCGAGACTTTGGGGACTTGAATGTGGTACTGGGGATTGTAATCAGGTTATCCTCTTGCAAGGCAAGCCCTAACTGCTGTATATCTTTCTAGCCCATAATAAAACAAAAACAGGGGCCTGGGAGATAGCATGGAGGTAAGGCGTTTGCCTTTCATGCAAAAGGTCATCAGTTCGAATCCCGGTGCCCCATATGGTGTCCCGTGCCTGCCAGGAGCACTTTCTGAGCATGGAAGGAGTAACCCTTGAGCACTGCCGGGTGTGACCCAAAAACCAAAAACAAACAACAACAAAAAAAACAAAGTACATCTGCTAGCAGAAAAAAGAAAAGAACTTGCTTCTAGTTGAAGACACAGTTATCAGGTGGTATCATTAAATTCCCTAATTTTTTTTAACAACATAACTGCCAAAATTCCAATTTTAAGTAATTGTCACATGCATTAAACAACAATTTTTAGGTACATCAGTCACATGCATTAGATAACAAATATCAAAATGTCCTTTAATGTACTCCAAATGAAATACAGATGTCTCTAAAAATATCACTGTTTTAGAAGAAACATCATGAACATATTATCATCTCATGTTTATGCTACACATACGTTAGGGGCTATCTTTACAACATACTATTCAGGGAATTCCACACTGACAGTAAGTTTTCAGATGTCTGCTGACAAAATCCTCTCTAGAAGAGCTTAATAAAATCTTTTCCTAGGGTAGTGTGTGTGTGGGGGGAGGGGGGTATACTCAAGAGATCTTAAAGTGCTGAAGAATGAAATAGGGCTCTTGCATAAAAAACATGTTCCAGCCCCGAGCCATTGCCCCAGCTGCTGAGATCAATATATATTTACAAAACCTGATTAATTAGGTTAATGTTGGCTGACAAGTTATAAATTACTAAAATCAGAGAAGCAAGTCTTTATAAACAATATACTCAGTATCAAGCAAATTAGAAGGATACTTTTATCCTTGTGATGATTCATCACAAGTTTTTATTGTTTTGTTTGGGGGCCATACCTGATGACAATCAGAGATTACTCTTGGTTATGTGCTCAGAAATCGCTCCTGGCTTGGGGGACCATCTGGGATGCCTGGGGATCGGACCACAGTTTGTCCTAGGTCAGCTGCGTGCAAGGCAAACACCCTACCTCTGTGCCACCGCTCTGGCCCTGATTCATCAGAAGTTTTATAGCTTTATACCGATTAATGATGTGATGTCATTATAAAATAGTATACAGCTCTTCTAGCAGTTCTACTATGATTATGCTATAACAGAACTGGAGATGAAATGAACAAAGAAGGTATACTTTATAGTTCAAGAATGAATAACTATAGTTATTCTAGATCTTACTTACTTATTAATTGTGTGTTCATAGAGGGCAATGTTACAATCATTTTCTTCATTGACGTCTAAATACTCGACCAGACTCTCATGTAAGAAATCTTCAAAATTCCTGGGGAAACATTGGTGAGACAGATGCTATTAAAAAACATTTTATTGAAGAATTTTGTGGAGGATACTGTTTTTTTATTTTGGCCCACAGCATTTTACACTTTCAATGTATCAATACTCAGGGAAAAATAAAAGACATTATTGTTATATCATAGAATAATTACAAACCAGTAAAGTAAGACACAGAGTAATGTCTATAATTCTTGTCAATCTAGTTTTTACCATCTAAAATATCTATAACATTAGAAATTGTATGATGAGATCATCAGTGCCTACATTTAACAGCATATTGCCAGGATCTCTTCTCCTTATAGACATACTTAACAGTTTACTAACATAGTCTAATATGGACTATATTAGTCCTCATGATCTAAACTGATAAACATTTAGCAATATCCAAGCAAGTTTACACAGAAAATATGCTTCTAGTGGTTAGGTGTATCTGAAGAGGAGAAATTAAGTCTAAAGGTGGAAACACAGTTTCCTTGAGGCTGAGGTCAAATAGTGTTATTTCTGTTTAAATCATGAAAATGAGCATTATGGTGCTTGAGAAGTTTTACTTTGGGCCACTTACCTATACCCTTGAGCCAACTCCTCCATATGCTTATTTGTGACTGCAGACTTCTGCTTCTTAACAATGATGTAGGGCCTACGATAAAAAAGAACAAATTCAAAGTAGTTTAACAGTATTTTAACAAAAGTTGACCACAGTAAAATGAGGGAAGCAACATATATAATCCAACTTTTTTAACTGCTTGAGGACAAGGCCTTCCTGCACTCTGCCTACTCCTGTCTACTTAGCACCTACATACATACCAGCACTGTGTGTGAATATGTATATATGCATGTTACACACACACACACACACACACACACACACACAGACACACACATTTGTGGCAAGTATCTCAAGAAAAGGCAACACCAAAAGTTTATTCAATAGAAAGAAAATCTTTAATATAATTTTCTTAAATTTTTTAAATTATATGCTTCACACCAAAGGCACCTTCTGATTCCACTCTGGGAATACATGGCCTCCTATCAGGGTACCCAGGGGTGAAGATGACTATAATGGACAACAATCGTCTCTGTGCAAGAACCTGACAAACATCAGTGCTTCAGAGAGGCCCGATGAAAGATAAGCATCATGGGGCACACTATCTGGGCTGATTAAAGCTGCACATGACTGAAATACATAGCTGTAATCTGGAAAGAACAACACTCCACTCAGTGATGTGCGGGGAGTAATGTAACAGGTAAAGGACAGAAGCGGCTCTTGGGCTCTGTGGATCAGATGAACCTGTAACTGTCAGTGGTGATTCATTTAGAGGGCTTCACCACTGCAAGGAAACTACAGCACAAAGGATGGCATGTGGCATGGAAATGTCATGGGCTGTTGCTATTTGGATAAGCTGCTCTTGAAGCGAATCAAGTCACCCTCAGACACTTGTTCACACTATCCTAGAGTCCAAAAAACTGATGGCTAATGAGCACTTTTAAACAATTCAGAAGAGGAGCAGCACAATTACAAAAAGAAGGAGCACAAGTTACAGAAAAAATGAACTGGATGGGGGTTGGAGAGATAGTACAGTGGTAGGGCATTTGCCTTGTATGCAGCTAATCCAGGATAGACAGTGGTTCGAATCCAGGCATCCCATATGGTCCCCCGTGCCTGCCAGAAGTGATTTCTGAGGGCAGAGCTAGGAGTAAACCACTGAGCACTGCTGAGTGTGACCCAAAAACCAAAGCAAACCAACCAAACAAACAAAAAAAACCAAAAATACTGGGTGAACATTTCATGGATATCAGTATAACCTGGAAATCCAGGGCTCTTCTTAGTAGGAAATCAGAGCAACTTTGCCCTTCATTCTGGGGCTGCAGTTTAGTCATGTTAACTCAGGTCGAGAGACTGAGCAATACAGATAGAAATAGAAATAAGAGAAGGAGGAATCATCATATTCAATAACCTGTTTTCTCTAACTCTATTCAAGAAATTCTATGAATTCTTCTTGCCAGATCTTACATATACCATTGCAGAATTATGTTAAAATAGATTTTTAGAATATACTATATTTTATTGGGAAGAATAAAAGAAGAAACCTAGAAAGATGTCATTTTTTCCAGACTTAATTGGACCATATCATTAATAGTTATAATTAATCAAATACTTATGCCTGGAAGGCTATCAGGCATACAAACACCTCATATCCATGAGTTCTTGGGACAGTTCAGGGTGGGGGTGATTATTATTTTTATGTATATTTTTACAATCAAGAAAATCCAGCTGAGAGGTTGGAGGGATAGTACAGTGATAGGGCATTTGCCTTGCACGTGACTGACCTGGGCAGGACCAATCTGGGTTTGATTCCAGGCAACCTATATGGTTCCTCCCCCACCCCTCCCCCCGGGGTCTTCCAGGAGCAATTTCTGAGCACAGCCAGGTATGGTCCAAAAACAAAAACAAAAAAATCACAGCTGAGGTAAGAAATTCATAGTCCCACAGACCAATGAGTAGAAGTGAGGATTTAAGCATAGCAGAATATTAATAATTAGGGCTCTCTGGTTGCAAAAGGTACTTATTCAAAGCAAAAGACTCTACTAGTTGAATAAGAATAAAGGAAAAGGGTGAAATGCTCAGCTTCAGGAAGAAAAGGTGCTAGAATAGCCCCAAGGATCCCAAGGAAGGTACATGGGACAATCACTCAAAGTACTGCAGTGATAATGAGTAAGTTCCAAGCACTCCCTCTCTAGAGTTACTCTACTTGGTCCTAATTCTATCAGGAGACAGCCTGACTTTGTTTGGATCACAGGCTTGATACCTGGCTGGGCAGGAGTTTCCAAAAGTAGATGAGGTGACTGGATGGGAACAGATGCTGGAGAGGTAACAAGCAGTGGCTTTCCCATATGCACAGAGCACAAGACCCTAGCTCTTTACCCTCCTCTAATTAGTGCTGCCACATAACTGTGTCCTAATCCTACCTAAACTCTACAGAGAATGACTTTAGTAAAATAAGTAAGGCTTATGAAAAAGAGATAACAGCTTTAGCTCATACCCTCACATAACCACCTGAAGAGACAGTAAATCATTTTCATCTCTGTGACCTCACCTCCTTTCCTCTTTCATCCAAGTAATAAAATCCTACTGGTTCCTTAAATCTCAGTTCATAGGAACAGAATGTAGTTTGTGAAACAATGACTGATAGACACAAATTAATTCTTAAAGCACTTCTGAATTGACTCCAGTATCTAGTTTTGGTAAATTACTACATCTCCTAAACCCCACTTATTAATCTATTAAATGAAAATAATGATCCAGGGGGCCTTAGTGGTGACATAGTGGTAAGGCTTTTGCTTTGTATGCAGCAGACCCAGGACAGACCTGGGCTAAATCCCTGGGCATCCCATATGGTCCCCCAAGCCTGCCAGGAGCTATTTTTTAGTGCAAGGCAGAAGTAACCCCTGAGAGCTGCCAGGTATGGCCCAAAATGAATAAGTAAAAAAATTTTTTTAAAGAAAATAATGCTCCATTTTTCTAAGGCTAAATATAGCTAAAGCCTTTAGTAAAGTAATAATTAGTGACCAGCAATCACTACCAGTATCATTAGGAGTTTTCCGTGATTATTTCCACTTAGCCTGAGGGCAGGACTAACTTGCCCAGAATCTTTGAGTCCTCTTTATCTAATATGCACATTCATAAATTACTTGCTGAGGACAGGAGCAATAATATAGAAGGCAGGGTATTTGCCCTGCATATGACTGATCCAGATTTGATTCCCGGCATACAGGAGCAACCCCAGAGCATTGCTGGGTGTGGCCCCAAAACAAAAAGCATGTAAGTTATTTGCTAACTGAATCAAATTTACCTAAAGAATGAAAGAGATTATTATAGAGGTAAAAGTCTATTTTCTCCCCAAGTAGACATGAAGAGATTATAAAATATAAACAACAACAAAAACCTAAACCTTGTTAGCAGCATGTACCTGCACAACCTTCCTCCATCAGAGGAAATATAGACACATCGATCTGTAAGATTTGTTGAGATGGAAACAAACTCATTGATATATCCTGCTCTCCGCATCAATCGAAATGTATTCACGAGTTTCTTATGGTCACGAATGACACCCAAGATGTTACCTAAGAAAAAAGAAGCGAAGATATTTAAGATAGGAATGAAAAACTAATCTAATTAAGCTTAAAATATCCACAAAATGGAAAGAATAGGCAGCACTGAGCAGTCATTTGAAAATCCTGTTCCTCACATCTGCTGCCAGTGGGGAAGTGACCCAGTGGAATAGTTAGGGGTAGTGAGGAATGTGGAGTCTCAGCGCATATACTGGACTCAGGCTGAGTACTGCTGGGAAAGCTGGTCTCATCTTGCTCATCTGTCAGCACCATCCTGGGAATAGAAACACAGGGCCCAAGCCTCTGGTTTCCACACAGGCTCCATTTTTTCCACACGATCAATGTTGGGCCCCCTCATTTGATCTTATCTGCAGCACTCAGAACTTAGCCTGCCCCCCTCATAAGTGCTCATTTTATCAAACTCTATGAAATGGGAAACTGAGCTTCATGTGTGAGGGGCAGTGTGTGCATCCTGAGGGGTACTAGATGAATGCACTATTGGCTGCTCAGACACCCACAAGGAGGAAGTCCGTTAATAGCCCAACAGAGGTGTTGAATCCTCTTTTGTAGCAGCCCTTGCAGTTCAGGGGTAATGCCTCACAGAGCAGAGAGCAGCAGGAGGTGAAGGAGCTAAGCTGTAAGCATGATTACACTGATGAGAGGACAGGTAATTATACACCAAATGTAAAGAAGCCAAGAACATTTACTGCTGGATCTCTGGAGAGGTGGAAAGGGAATGTGAGAGAAGCAAGAAAAAATGATCTAAAGGAAGCTTGGTTGAACATAATTCATAACTGAACATAACTTGCTATTATGAAGGGCTAATTTGGTCATTTTGTAGCATGGCTCAGATACTAGTACTATGTTGAATCTTATTTCACTGTAGATATGTTGGCAGCCAAAAAATGGTTAAGCGATTTCTGAGCATAGAGCCAGGAGTAACTCCTGAGCACTGCCAGGTGTGACCCAAACAAAAAACCAAAAAGAAGTAGCTAATTTGGATAAAGTTACCCTTCTGTTCTAACCCTCAGAATCTGAATGGAGCGAACGATGGAGCAATTGTTGTTTCCATTTCAGTCTTTTAGGACTACCTAAATACATGGATAGAAATGGGACTCCTCGAGCAGGGAAGATATCACAGAGGGCTTTAGCACCTCCTTCACATTCAAGAGCCCATTTCCACACCCAGCACCACTGCAGGGTCCTATGGGAAAATAACATCAAAGGAACACATTTCCCCACTGAGCACAAGGCTGGAAGTAGCCCTCAAGCATGAGATATGGCTCAGAAACAAACAAACAAAAAGATTCCCTACATCTCTCCAATAGACTATTTAGGATGCCCAGGTCCCCATAATATACCTACCATTGAGAAAAACAAGAAACACATTTGGGTAGGACAGCTCTTCCCCACATAAGAGATTCACATCTTCTACACCCAGGTTGCTGGCTAATTTAACAATGGGGCCGTCTTCCATGTCAGTTGTGATGTGTGTCATAAGGGCCAAGTTTTTAACCAGGCCACATGCCTAAAATAAAAAAAAATTAATTTCTAAGCATGAACATTAGTGATAAAGTTAGTGCTCTAAAAATAGCTCACCACTTTGCTGTCAGCAACGCAAAGCATTGTGATAGTGCCAGAATACAAAAACCTTAATGAGGTACATGCCTCTTAACCCATGTGACGTTCTCCTCTGGCAAGGATACAAATATAGATTTATCCATAGAAATTTGGGGCATAGCAAAATCTGTGATGGCAAGGATAGAATAATAAGTGCTAAAAAAAAAACCCAAACTGATTTTACAAAATGCTATTCCCAAACAACAGATAATTAGTCATTAAGATGACACTGTATAAAAACTATAAAGAGTTAGGGCCACAGAGAACATAC
>PVKC010020555.1:0-18560 GCA_004027635.1 Crocidura indochinensis
AGCACAGCTGTAGGGCTTTCGCATTGCACATGGAAGAACAAGGACTGGTGGTGGTTTCATTCCTGGCATCCCTTAGGTTCCCCTGAGCCTACCAGGGGCAATTTCTGACAATAGATCCAGGAGGAACCCCTGAGCGCCACTGGCTGTGCTCGGGGTTTACTTCAGCTCTGCTCTCAGAAATTGCTGCTGGCATTGTTGGGGGACCCTATGTGGCGCCAGGGATCTATCCCGATATGTCTTGGCTCAACCGTGTTCAAGGCAAACCCCCTGCCGCAGCTTGATCTCTCTGGCCTGTGCAATGAAATTCTTTCGAAAGTAAAATGCGTAATTGTTGTAAGGGCTGATTAAAGATTTAAAGAAGGAGTGCCCGATGCCAAGCTGCTGGTGCCCCTTTAAGAGGTCGGCTGGAAGTGCTTGTGACGTCCTGGAACTCTCAGCATCTTTTGTGCATCCCTTTCCCGCTTTGGTCCCTCCTCTGCTTCCCTGAAACCCGGGAGCCTGTCTGGAGTCCGCCGGAGCGGGGGTCCTGGAGGAACGACTTTTCTCTCCGGCGGTCCAGCGGCTGCTCTGAGCGCCCTTGGGTGGCGGCCCTGGGTCTGTCCAGGTGAGTGGCGGGGACCCCGGGAGGGTGGGGTGGCCTGGGATGCGGCCCCGAGGCGGATGGGTCAAGCGAGCGACAGTTTGGTTTCGTTTCATTTGTTCCTGTGATGATCAAGGGTCGCTCAGAGAGACTGAAGGGACCGAGAATGGTGGGGGTGGGGGGTAGGGGGGTGGGGATCGGCCGCCCAGGACGCTTGTCTTGGCACGTGATCACTCACAGGGTTTGGTACCATCACCCCATGATGATCGAGATGGGGAGGCAAGGGGGAAGCGGGCGGTCAAGGGAGAACACGGGCTTGAACAAGCCCAGGCGGGAACTTACAGACAGAACTGAGGGAAGAACAGCCCGAGTGATGCTGGGGAGGCCCCTGGTGGCTCCTAGGAATTGGGGGGAAGAGGTGGTGCCCTTAGAGGGAATCTGCCCCCTTCAATCTCTGGGGCTCTTGTCCCAGGAAGACTCTGGGAGATCCAGGACTTGAGTTTGCAGGAAAGTCAGGCCTGAAGAGTTCTGATTGCAGAGCCCAGATCAGTCCTGATTATGGCAGGATGTGGCTCCACGTCAGAGAAATAGCTCCCCCGACACACTTTCCACAATGAAGGCTTGAAAGCCACTGGTCTGAGGGAGATGCAGCCACCAGAGCCCAGGCAATAGGTCCTTTGTTCCAAGTAGGCTTTTCTTGGTGTTCCCCCCACCTGCCCTCCCGGGGCTTTCCAATTTGGTTAACAATCCTGGTGCTAGGGTGGTTGCCAGGGACAGGGTGGGGGTAGTTGAAGGTCTCTGATTTCTGTCCTTTACTTTTGCTCCTGCTGGAGCCTTTCTGAGAGGGGAGGGTTCAGCCTCTATGGACCTACTATAGCACCCGGTTTAAGTGTCCTCAATCCCTTTGTTTTTAGAGTATTTCAAACTTTATTGTCCTGGAGCTTCACCCACCCCCTGCCTGTTTGCTTCCAATGCTTGATGAGGCACTTAAAGGGCCCAGGAGACATTTACTTCCCCTTCCATTCATTTCCATATATGTCACTTCTTTTTTTCTGAATGAGTTGCTCTATAGTACAACTGAGAGTGTGTTATCCTTACACACTGCTGACCTATCAGTGATCCCTTATACGGTATAGTGTACCCCATGTTCTCCAGCTGTAATTTCTGAATACTGAGCCAGGAATGACACTCTGAGCAACACAGGGTTTGGCCCAAAAAATGAATTGAAGAAAATTTTATTTAGTTATTTATTTATTTAATAAAATCTCTTTTAAGTCCCATGATTCCAAGCATGATTGTAGTTGGGTTTCAGTCATAAATATGACACCCTGCCTTCACAAGTGCAACATTCCTACCACAAATGCCACCCCTCTGTCCTTCCCAACACCTGCCTATATTCTAGACATTCTACTTCTCTCACTCATTAAGACTGTCATGATAGGGCCGGGGAGATAGCATGGAGGTAAGGCTTATGCAGAAGGACAGTGGTTTGAATCCCAGCATCCCATATGGTTTCCTGAGTCTGCCTGGAGTGATAACTGAGTGTAGAAGCAGGAGCAACCCCTCAGCGCTGCTGGGTGTGACCCAAAAACAAAACAAAAAAAGATTGTCATGATAGTTGTCAGTGTAGCACTCACCACTCTTTGTGGCGAGCTTCATATTGTGAGGGGGTCCTTCTGGCCTACAACTCTATTGTCTCTGGGCATTGTTACAGTACAGTCCTTAATTTTTCTTAAAATACATAGATGACTGAGACTATTCTGTGTCTATCTCTTTCCCTCTGACTTATTTTATTCAGCTTAATAGATTCCATGTACATCCATGGATAGGAAAATTTTACGACTTCATCTCTCTTGACAGTTGCATAATATTCCATTGTGTGGCGCTGGAGAGTTGGCGCTAGAGATAAGGTGTCTGCCTTACAGATGCTAGCCTAGGAAGCATAGCGGTTTGATCCTCTGGTGTCCCATATGGTTCCCCCAAGCCAGGAGTGGGTCTGAGCTCATAGCTAGGAGTAACCAACCCCTGAGCATCAAATGGGTGTGGCCCACTTCCAAAATATTCCATTGTGTATATGTACCACAGTTTCTTTAGCCATTCATTTGTTGAAGGGCATCTTGGTTGTTTACAGAGTCTGACTATTTGAAATTGTGCTACAATGAATATAGGTGTGAGGAAGGGATTTTTGAATTGTATTTTTGTGTTCCTAGGATATATCCTTAGGAGTGGTATAACTGGATAATATGGTAGATCAATTTCCAATTTTTTGATGAATCTCCATATTGTTTTCCATAAGGCTGGACTAGATGGCATTCCCACCAGCAGTGAATAAGTGTTCCTTTCTCTCCACATCCCTCCCCCCAGCACTGATTGTTCTTGTTCTTTGTTAAGTGTGCCAATCTCTGTGGTGTGAACTGGTACCTCATCATTGATTTGTATCTCCCTGATTAGTGATGTAGAACATTTTTAATGTGTCTTTTGGCCATTTGTATTTCATCTTTGTGGATGTGTCTGTTCATTTCTTCATCCCAGTTTTTTTGCTGTTCTTTGGTGGGGGCGGGGATCACACCCAATAGTGCTCAGGGTTACTCCTGTCAGGCACTGGGCATCCTATGGGATGCCAGGATTCGAATGACCATTGGTCCTGCGTCAGCCCCTTACCACTGTGCTATCTTTCCAGCCCCTCTTCATTCCATTTTTAATGGGGTCAGATTTTTATCTTGTTAAGTCTGTCAGTACCTTGTATGTCTTAGATATTACTGATGGGTACTGGGTTAATAGTTTCTCCCATTCTGCGGGTGACTTTTGTACCATAGGCAATATTTCCTTTGAGGTGTAGAAGCTTCTCAGCTTAATATATTCCCATCTATTTGTCTCTGCTTCCATTTGTTTGGAGAGTGCTATTTCCTCCTTGAAGATGCTTTTCATCTCAATGTCATGGAGTGTCTTTTTACCAACGTGTTGTTCTATATACCTATGGTTTCAGGCCTGATATCAAAGTCTTTAATCCATTTGGATTTGACCTTTGTGCATGGTGTTAGATGGAGATCTAAGTTCACTTTTTTGCAAGTAGCGGCTAACCAGTTGTGCCAACACCATTTATTGAAGAGGCATTCCTTGTTCCATTTTGGATTTCTTTACCCGTTATCAAAGATTAATTGATTGTAGTCTGGGGAACTGAAGAAAATTCTAAAGTAGATAGAATTCTTTCATGTGGGTGACATGGAAAGGCTGTCATTGCTTCATATACCTTATTCATAAGAATGTTCATATTGAATAAAAATGATGTATATATTCGTTTTGGGGGAAGGTCTGAGCTTAACCTCTGACACCATACAATTCCTAGAAGAAATCATGTTGGAGAGGGGTATACTCATAGAATGATGTGAGAATTAATTAATTAATTTAATTCCTTACTTCCTTTAATTCAACAAAGGCAGTGCTTAATCCAACATTGCATAAATACCTGTTCTAGCAGTGTGTATGGGGAAACCATATGGCAGGTGGACAGCAAGCCCTGAATACCCCTGGCAGAAGCACTTCCAGGATGAATGCAGTGACGTTCTATTGCCAGCCTGCACGGGGTAGTGGTGAACTGGAATTCTGCTCAAAGTCATCCCCTGCCCTAGACTCCCAGGGACTCAGGAGTGCAATTTCTCCCTCTAGACTCTAGAGGGGGTCCTCAAACTTTTTAAACAGGGGGCCAGTTCACTGTCCGTCAGATCGTTGGAGGCCCAACTGGCCTTTTGGCCCTTGCAGGCACATCCTGTCAGGCAGGGGTTGTTTTTCTTCGACAGTGCTAACATTTGTGTCTCTCCTTTAGGGATTCATGCAAACTGCCTTTCTGCTACTCTTCTGGAATAAGACATACTGGTGAAGATGGAGCTTAACCATCTGAAGTCCAGTTCCCAGATAGGGGTAGAATGAGCATAGGGCAGGATAGTAGGGAAGTACAGGAGTATGTACCCCTCCCATTGTCAAGATGTGACTCCTGGTTGGGATCCTGGACTCTGTTATTTGAGGTCACTTTTGTCCTTGTTTGCTGTGTTTGGTTTAATGGCCCTCAGAATTGGCTCCTGAATCAATGTTCTTGGGTCAGCACTGGCAGGTCTCATACCTTCAACTGGTTCTGGGGTCCATAAAATATGAACTGGTGATATGTTGACAAGGAAATCCTTCATCCCAGAATTTTTGTCCTAAAAGTTTTGCCCATTCCTACCTCTCAGGGATCAGATCTCTTACAGTCGATAAGTCGATCTCTTGGTCTGCACTCAGGTGTCTCTGGTGCTCTGCATGATGGATCATATGTGAAATCCGAGGTTCTTTCTGGGCCAGCCATGTACAACACAAGTGCCCTCCTGGATGTCCTGTATGTGCAGCACAATCTTCTTGATTTTTATTTTGCTGCAATTCCCAGATGCAAGGCCAATGTCTGTGTCCTTGTCTTCTCCTATATTCACTCAGGATCCACCGGGGGATCTGGCACACTCCCCAGAATTCCTCTAAACTCTGGATGAAGACTTTTCTGCCTTCTTGGAAACTATGGGTGGGCCCATTCCTGTGAGTGCACTTTCCTTTGGGTTATCATTTGGATTTCCTTGTGCTGTGCTAATTCAGATTGTTTTGTTTTCTATGGAATTTTTCCCATGTTGGTTATACTAAGGGGTTATTTCTGGCTCTGCATTCAGAAATAATTCCCAGCAGGTCCCTGGGACCCTAGAGGATGCTGGGATTTGAACCACTGTTCTTCCTGAATTGGCTTCATGCAAGGAAAATGCCCTACTGCTGTGCTATCTGTTTGGCTTTCTGAAAATGAATTTTTTTGTTTTTGTGCCTTGTCTATCATGTGCTGAGGAATAACCTCTGTGGCTCAGGGGATCATGTGGGATCCGAGTCCCATGATTACAGGGAAAATGCCCTCCATGCTGTTATGGATTCCAGCCAGAGTATTTAACATTATCCATAAGGCCAAGGCTGGTTCTTCCTGAAGACAGAGGGGAGAGGCCCTGAACCACTTTAATGTACTAGGAATCTCTACCACCTTCATTTGTGGGCTGGCTCAGGACATAGAGTGGCTGTGCCTGGATACTTCTCAGCTGAACCTCTACAGAGACTTGATGCAGAAGATCAACCAGAATCTATGGGTCATAAGTGAGAACTGCCCTGGCGATCCATGCAGAGTCTACCTGTTAGGGTATACCCCAGGATTAATTGTGTATCTGGGTTCAATAGGAGACCTAATTCTCTGTAGATCCCCCAAGGACAAGCACCTCCCTAATGTTCTAACCTACAGTCCTTACTTTATTTCTTTCATTGTTTTTGTTTGTTTGTTTGTTTGGTCACACCCGGCTGCACTCAGAAGATAGTCCTGGCTCTAAACTCAAATCACTTCTGGCAGGTTCAGGGGGAAATATGGGATGCTCAGATTTGAACTTTCATCCTTCTGCATGCAAGATGAGTGCCCTACTTCCATGCTTTCTCTCTGGCCCCATTCCTTTATTTCTTAGGAGAGTCCAACTTTATAATTTTTAGTGTTATTTCACAGTTCTGAGAGACCGTTTGTTAGGTGTTTGCTTTGGCTGGTATGAACCAGGCTTGATTCTGGCTACACACTGACCTCTATGGTTCAAGGGGTCACCCCTGAGCATAGACAGTGGAGTCATACTGAGCACTGTGATCCAAAACTCCTCCTGTAATATCTCTTTTAATATTGGTGAAAGGGTTCTCATAGCCACCCCTGAGCATGCTCAGGGCTTTCTCTAGATCAGACCTCAGAGATTACTCCTTATGTTGTTCAGGGACACTTGGAATGCTAGTGATCCAACCTGAGTAATCCTCATGTAAGGTGATGCCACCACTCTAAGGTATTGTCCCAACCCGCAAAGAGTCCAACTTGAACATGAACAAATGTGACTTAATTTTGTTCATTATTTGTTGTTTGCTTTTTTTTTTGGTTTTGGGTCACACCCAGTGACACTCAGGGGTTACTCCTGGCTATGCGCTCAGAGGTCGCTCCTGGCTTAGGGGACCATATGGAGAACCAGGGGATTGAACCGTGGTCCGTCCTAGGCTAGCGCAGGCAATGCAGGCACCTTACCTCCAGTGACACCTCCCTACTGTTCATTATTTGTTAAGGGCCACATGGCAGCAGTCCTCCTGACCTTCCTGGGGGTTATTGTCAAAGGCATAAATTCATTTCCCTAATTCGTTGTATTATGTCTTGGGCTGCACTTTGTGTTTAGTTTGTTTCTGTTGGGGTTAAATACAGCAGGAAATCAGCCTTACTACTGCTGTGTCTGAGGTATCACCCTGGCTCCATTTGTTGATGGTAGGAATCGAGCCAGTGTTGCCTCCATTAAAAGGTGTCCTCACCACTGTATTATCACTCTAGTCCCTTCTTTTCTTGTCTGATGTTTGGTTTTGGGGCCATACTCTGTGACACTCCTAGCTTTGCACTCAGAAATTTGGCCTGTCAGGTCAGGGGACATTATGGGATGGATGCTAGGCACTGAATCTGGGTCAGCCACATGCAAAGAAAATAGCCTTCCCACTTTGCTATTTTTTTTTGCTCAGGTTCTATTATTTTTCTTCTTTGGGACTGATGCTCAGGAGATACTCCAGGCTCTACTATCACAAATCACTTTATGGCACAGGGCCTGAGTGGTGGTTCAGCAGTAGGGTGTTTGCCCTGCATGCAGCTGACTTAGGACAGATCATGTTTTGAACCCCCAATGTCCCATATGGTCCCCCAAGCCAGAGCAATTTCTGAGCTCAGAGCCAGGAATAACTCCTGAGCATACAGGGTGTGGCCCAAAAACCAAGAAAAAAAGAAAAAAGGAAAAGAAAATTATTCATGGCAGTCCTTTGGGGAGTATATTGAGTGCTGATAATTGAACTCAAGCCTGCCTCTTGCAAGGCAAACACCCTCTATGCTGTGCTTTCTCTCTGGCTCACTCAGAAATAGTTTTTGTCATTGACTAGTGAGCCATGACAAAGCTAATGTGATTTTTGCCAAGATCCTCACCATGATCCTCCCAAACTATTTTCCCTTTTCTGGAAGCTGATTTAGTACCTGAAAGCAGCATATATTAGCCACTCCTATGTTGCCACATTCAAATATTTCTTTCGAATTTTTGTTGTTTATATTTCTGCATTTGGGTTACGCCTAGAGGTGCTATGGGCTTAGTTCTGGCTCTGCACTTAAAAATTACTCCAGGGGATGCATGGTTCAAACCTGGGTTTTATCATCAGCATCTAATATCTTTCTCTGAGCCTGAAAGGCATAATTTTGAAGCAAGAAGCCAGGAATAATCCCTGAGTGTATCTGGATATAGCCACAAATTAAAAGAACACACTTTCTTTTTGGTTTGGAAGTATGGAAGTAGGGGAGCCCCTACGGCAATTGAAGTCAAAGGCAGATGCCTGCCAGAATATACCAGTAACTGGAGGATAGATGAATTGTTTCTTTATTCTTTCCCTTTTGTTATTGTTACCTATGTTTTTTCTTTTTTCCTTATTGGGTCAGTGTGGCAAGGTCTTTGTGTCAAGTACCTTGGACTAGGCTCTTTCCTCACTCAAAGACAAGGGGTAGACCAGATGTCTCATATATCTCTAGGGTCTAGAATCCAGGCACGGGGCCCGGAGATAGCATGAAGGTAAGACGTTTGCCTTTCATGCAAAAGGTCATCGGTTCAAATCCCGGTGCCCCATATGGTCCCCCGTGCCTGCCAGGAGCAATTTCTGAGCATGGAGCCAGGAGTAACCCCTGAGCACTGCCAGGTGTGACCTAAAAACCACACACACACAGAAAGAAAGAAATATTGCTGTGAAAAAAACTTGACTCCCTCTCTGTTTATTCTTACAAATTCCACCTCTACCCCCAGTGGATGGGATCTTCTAGCCAAGTCCAGAAATAAAATGTACCTTCCCAGCCAGGAAGTGCCTGTCAGTCCTAGGGCCTGCCACATTATGACTCTGGCCAGGTGTGCTGTGATGTCACCAAACCTGAGCTCCATACTTTGTCTCCAGAGCCAGAAGCGCCTATGGGCAAGCATCACCTGGAGAGAGAGGGTTCTTGGGGAATTTCCACAGGATGGGAATCTGGAGATACCACTCTGAGCATCCTGAAGTTCAGGTCTGGGCCTGGTGAGAGGCAGGGACACCCCTGGAAGCTTGGTGTGGAGGCCCCAGGAACTGGACAGACCAAGCTCCTTGACAGTTTGATCTTGTTTCGTTGATTCCTGTGATAATCCAGGATCATCTTTTATTTTTAATTTCTAGACTTTTTTTTTGGTTTTGTGTCACACCCGGCAATGCTCAGGGGTAACTCCTGACTCTACACTCAGAAATCGCTTCTTGCAGGCTCAGGGGACCATATGGGATGCTGGGATTCGAACCACTGTCCTTCTGCATGAAAGGAAAATGCCTTACCTCCATGGTATCTCTCTGGCCCCATATTTTAGATATCTTTATTGATGAAAATGCTTCAATAGTTGACATAACTGATCATAATACAATTGTTTCAGGAAGACCAAAAGCAACATGATTTTAAAAAAAGAAATAAAAAATTGAAAGAAAAACTAAAGAGAGAAAGGAAAGAAAATTTTCAGTGGCAAGTATTTTTTTTTGGTTTTTGGTCCACACCCGTTTGATGCTCAGGGGTTACTCCTGGTTATGTGCTAAGAAATTACCCCTGGCTTGGAGGGAGCATAAAAGACAACGGAGTATCGAACCGCCGCCTGTCCTATGCAAGCCTATGCTTGCAAGGCTAACACATTACCTCTAGTGCAACCTTCCTGGCCCCAACAAGTATATTTTTGACAATTATTGAATCACTAATGAATTCATTAATGGACTAGCAGAAAGGTTAGTAACTTCTTATTTTTTTTTAAAGAATTAGAGTTAAAAAATACATTAAAAACGGTATGGGTGGCAACTGTTTTCATAGGCCCAGCAAAATATGGGGGAATGGAAGGGAAAAGCCTTGTCCTAAGTACACGGAGACCTTACCCCTGAAATTTTCTGGCATAAGACCGACTCAGGGCTCCAGGCATAGTAGGCTGTTCAACCCCTGATTCATTCTCAGTGGTCCTGGTAAAAAATTTTCAAGGTTTCACTGTTGTTGGTGTCAAATTTCTGTAATTAAAGATTTGACCCAGAATCATCTTGACTGACAGAAGAGAAAGTGGTGACTAGGCTCGAACTGGGCAGCATGAGGGCACTTGGCTGCTTAGCTATGACTTTGACTCTCTTTCTCTGTCTCTCTCAGAACTAAGGGAATTTTTCTATAGCCTAATGTCCAGAGGCCATCCCAGGGGATTCAAGGCTGATGCTTGGCTCTGTGGTCTGGGCTACCTCAGGCAGGCCAGCGGACCATGTAGGGTGCTGGAGGTTGACTCAGATGAATTGGAAAGGTTTTATTTGGAGATGGGGAATTGTGTTCAATAAAGTTATTTTCATTACAAGTTTGGCCAAAGCCGTTGAGTTCAGGGCCACCTGGGTCTTGTCAGCTGCAGAACTTGGGTCAGCCCCTCCCACAAGATCTATTAGGTGAGACGCTCAAAGAGCCAGACCCAGGAGACAGTTTGGTCCTTAGGAAGTGCTGTGGATATTAGGGTAATATTGCTGTACAATATGCTGTTTGGGTGCTTTTCACGAATGTTCCCTTACAAAGGAGCTGATGCTGAATGCCAGGTTCAGATAAGCTGATCTGGTTAGGATTATCTAGGATCCATCAGGACAGAGCTGGGTGTACTTGTGATGGCGGGAACGGTTTCTAAATGATAGTGATAATGAAGAGGGTACATACAGCCCCAATATCCACTGCCCTGGCAGGTTTGTCCACCATGGGTCCCTTTCGTAGAGCCATTCTTTCGTAGAGTCTAGCCCCCAGCTCCTGCTGGCTTGCAGGGGCTGCATGTATGCAGAGTTCGCAGAGTTCCTGTCCCAGGGTCAGTTCCTGACCTGGGTTCCCAATGGTTTTGTGAGGCCCAGGAGTGAAAAGAGTATGTATGTAAACATTTCCATAAGAATATTATGTTACTGATCCTACATTAATAATTGTGCCCTACCCTAGGGTATGACCTGGCATTCTGCTCCCACTCTAGGGTGGTACCCGATTCTGCTCCCACCCTAGGGTGGTACCTGATTCTGAGGTATAAAAGCAAAGGTCTATGGAAGGCAAGGACTTTTTTCAGGGGCTGGTTCTGGAACTTTAGCTTCAGCCATATCCACTGAATAAAGCTGATATCTTCTTACTGTCTGTTAGCTTTCTACCCATAACATTCACCTTGAAACCGCTGGCTGAACAGGGTGGCAGACGCGTTGTTCGAGCTGGAGCAGAAAGACCTCATTCTTCATTCCTCCACCAGCTAGCCCAATAAAGGACGGGGTGAGTATGGGATAGAGACTGGGTAGGGGAACAGAAATGTGTAATTCTCTGGTCCAGTGGGGTGAAATGTTTCAGGAAGGGATCATGGGACCCAATTTGAGTTCAAGTAAAGACACTGGGCTTTGATACTAGAGGCTTCTCTTTACTTTGTTGTTTGTTTTGGGGTACACATTCAGTGTTGCTCAGGCGTTATTCATGGCTCAGTGCTCTGGGTCATCCTTGTCAGGTATCAGACAATATGGAGTGCCAAGATCCAGGTTCGCACTCTAGGTAATATGGACCCTGATGTTGATGAGGAAGGAGACGTAGAGCTCAGGATTTCTGCCATGGAGCATCATTCCTGACTCTCCATTGGAAAAGCAATTTGATTTATTTTTATTTTTGTCTGCAGAGTTAATCAGTTTATTTCTGGCTCTGAAGAGTCTCGCCAATTTCCTGAAGCCATATTTCTCCTCATTAAACCATTTGTACTTTCAAAGCCTCCCTGTCTGCAGGCTCCTTGGTTTGCGAATTCAGAGGAAAATGAGAGTAAAGAATCTTTCTGGGGGGCCAGGCAGTGGCGCTGGAGCTAAGGTGCCTTCGCTAACCTAGGACTGCGGTTCGATCCCCCAGTTCCCCATATGGTCCCCCATGCCTGCCAGGAGCGACTTCTGAGCAAATAGCCAGGAGTAACCCCTGAGCGTCAATGGGTGTGGCCCAAAAACCAAAAAAAAAAAAAAAAAGAATCTTTCTGGAAGCCATACTTATGAAGTCAGGTCATTTTTACCTGCACTAGGAATTTGCTTTGGCTGAACAGTGAATGTTGATAACCACGAGCACAGGATTGAGTCACTTATTCAACCACATGTTTTCTGCCTTGCTTCTTGGGCATTGTGCAGAGACAGGCTTTGGAGGTGGGACAGAATCTAATCTGAGGCTCCTGCATGCAAGCTATCTCCCCTAGTTCCTTGATTTCTATCCTGGTCACAGCTAGCAATTCCCAGGGTTTTTGTGACAGACTGGCGCAAGCAGTAGGGCATTTGTCTTGAACGAGCCAACCTAGGAAAGGACTGCGGTTCCATCACCTAGTGTCCAGCATAGTTCCCCAAGCCTGAAGTGATTTTAGATCGCATAGCCAGAAGTTACCCCTGCGTGTCACCCGTGTGGCTCCCAAAAAGAATGAGGACGCTAGCCTTTCATCACATGAACTGGGATAGCAGCAGCAAGGATGGCGTCCAGGGCTTTCATCCTGTATGAATCATTGTAGCAACCCCAATTTTCCTAGATTTCAGCTCTAACAATCTTGCATCATACTCTGCAAGGAGCTTAGGTTCCTCCTTGTGATCTTGAGCCTCAGAGAGTCAGGTATCAATCCTCTCAAGTCCTTGGGAGTTGGGGCCATGGGGACCCAAAGACCCCCACCCCAAATTAATGGCAAAGGGCAGGACCTGCCTCTATAGGAAGATGAACAGCTCCCACAGGACATTGCCACCCAGCAGACGTTCACCAGAAAGACAGTGACTGTCGGGGGCCCTGACCCAGGACACCCTTGCCGCCTGGCTCCGATTTCTCTCAGCCCGGGTTCCCCGGAGCTCATTAGGGGCCACAGCGTGAAGCCCAAGTGTAGCTTCTGAGCATTTGGCTCGGGTTTGTTGAAGGAGTTGGCTATGCTGATTAAAAGTGTGACCCTCCTCTCTGAAGCCCAGCAATCGCCCACTCTCTCGGCCTGTTACACCCCAGGGGTCTGAACCACTCACCCAAGTCCAGAAGGTGGCATTCCTTTTCCAGCCAAAGTTGGTTCAGTGCCAGCTCCTGCCCCTTTTAGACAGGACATGTGACATTACCCAATGGGGCTTTGTCTCAGAGCCAGAAGTGCCCAAGGGGCTGCCATTTTGGACTTGTATGGTTGTTGGTGTATTGGCGCTAAGAGTCTGGAGGCCGACTGCTGGCCTGCCGAGGGGTCTCTCTGAGCATGGAACTCAAGGGGTGGGCCCAGAGACACGAGGGTCCAAGGAAGCAGAAAGACAGGTCAATCTTACCTCCCTTCTGTCTTGTCGCTCCAGCCCCATAAATATCAGGATTTTTCTGTCTTTGGGGTCCACCCTTTGGGGATGCTCACTGCCGCTGCTTGTCTCTGGCTCGAGGATTACTCCAGGCAGGCCATGAGAGTTATTATAGGGTGCAGGGAATCAACTCAGTTGGATGGGGGAGAGTACTTTGGAAAGTTTTGATTTGGAGATGGAGAATTGTGTTAAATAAATTGATTTTGGGTGAGTGGAGTTGGGTCACAACTACGGGGACTCAGGGGCACTTGGGTCCTGTCCATTATATTACTTGAGTCAGCACCTGATAGGCAAAAGGCTTCCTGGCTGTCCTATAGTCTCTTTGCACAAGATCTATTGAGTGAGAAGCTCCAGATGCCAAACACAGGTCACATCAAGGTCCTTAGTAAGCGCTGGGGATAGAAGGATAATTTTGCTTTACAATACGCTGTTTGGCACTTTTCACAAATACTCCCTCTAAAAGTAACTGGATATGGGTTCGGGTGTGCTGATGGGGGTTAGGATCAAGCAGAACCCACAGAACTGAGCTGGGAGGTTATTGTAATGACCTGTTTATAAGATAACCTTGGTATTAAGGAGAGCACACTCAGGCCCAATATCTACTGTAATGGCAGTTTTGTCACCCTTTCGTCCCTGTGATAGCGTCACTTCCGGCCAGAGAACAGGTTGAACCCTGAAGTCTGTGTGGGGCACATGGAGGATCTCAGGTTACAGCTATAGAGAGTCAGTGTTCCTGTTCCCATCACAGATCCCCAGGACAGAGTATCTGGCTCCATTTCCCCATGTTGAGTGAAGCTTATGTTTGGTGCTTGGTCCATCAAGGCGTTTCTGTCAATAGTGCTGTCACTTCTGGTCAGGGCAAGATATCTCTGCTGCTCACATACAAGGACCATGTAATATTGTAAGTTATTTGAGGTCAATTCTGTCCTTGTTTGCTGTGTTTGGTTTCAGGACCACGCAATGTGTTGAGAACTGGTTTCTGAATCAGTATTCTTGAGTCACTCCAGTAGTTCTCGAACCTTCTGAGTGATTTGGAGTCTATAAAATATAGACAGGTAAGATGTTGCTAAGGGAATCCATGGTTTCGGGTTTTCTGTACTAAAGAATCATTCCTTTCTCATTAGGGGTCAGCGCTATTACTGATTTGTAGTTCGTCAAAACCGCCTATACGAGATACTCATTCTCTTGACTCTGCACTCAGGTGTTCCTCCTATTCTGTGTTATGGATCCTATGGGGAGTCTAAGGTTCTCTGTGGACTAGCCAAGGACAAGGAAAGTGTCCTCCTGGCTGTTCTGTAAGTTCAGCACAAAGTTCTTCATTCATGTTTTGCTGAAGTCCTCATATTACCAGGCCAACACCCGGGCACTTGTCTTCTCACTATCTTCACTCAGGACCCTCAAGGGGTTCTGGCACACTTCCTGGGTTTCTAACTATTTAAACTCTAGGTGAAGAATTTCCTGCCTTATGGGAAATAATGTTGTTGGGTCCTTTCCTGAATGTGTACTTTGCTGTGGAATTTTGTCTTGATTTCCTTGGGCTCTATAATCTCAGATTATTTTGTTTTGTATATGATTTTTCCCATGATGGATGTACTCGGGGTTTATTCTTGCCTCTGTGCCAAAGATTTACTCCTGACAACATAGGGGACACAATTATATACCAAGGATTGACCCTGGCTGCCCTATTCTGCAACCTGCTGACTCTGTTTTTCTGACCCCTGTTGTTCATTCCATGCAGTTCAGATCTTTTCTCATTCACTTTGCAGAGTCTCGCCCCGACTGTGCTCCCACATTTTTACATAAGCATATTGCACTTTCAAAGTCTATATGTTTGCAGTCCCATGGCTTGTGGATCTAAGAGGGAAATGTGAGCAAAGTTTCATTTGAGAAGTCATAGGGGTTGGAAACAAGTCATTCTTACCTGCTCAAGGTGTGTGCTGATTCATAAAAACACAGTTTGACTCAACAATCTGACCTTTGAATTTTCCTTCTTTCTGTCTACCAAGGGAAGTGATAAGCTTTAGGAGAAAATATGGACTGTTGTGTATGTAGCATTGTGAGAAACACCAAAGTGCTTTTCAGCTTCTTCTGTATCTATGCTAGAGTTACTCCTGGCAATATTCAGGAGACCTAGTGATACTGGGCATTGGCCCAGGTATTTTGGTGTGCATACCACTATTTCCAAGAACCTACCTGAACAGTTCTCACAGATCATGCTGACTGGTCCACAGGGATTTCTGGAGCCTGACACCAGAGGTGCCCATTGACATATTGAGTTTGAGACTGGTTCCTCATGAGTGGAGAGAGCAGAGAAATTGCATCTCTTTAGGAAACCAGGTGGTCCCTTCCTTAAATTCAGAGCATTTTTGTTCAGACACAGTGATGTGTTCCTGATATGGCTGTGAGATTTTCCCCAGATGAATGACCATGTCTAGACACCTATCAAAGGAAGCTCTACAGACATGTGATACTGTAGACCTACCAGCACCTGTAGGCCATAAATAAGAGCAATCACTGCAATACACAGAGGGATTTTTTTGAAAAGTACGGAAATCTGAAAATTATCACCTGTGTTTTTAATACATCTGAAATGCTTTGCTTTTTCTTAATTAGTTTGTTGGCAACACCTGATGATGCTCAAAGGTTATTCATGGCTATGGACTCAGAAATCACTCCTGGCTTGGGGGAATATATGGGATGCCCAGGGATCAAGAGCAGTATGACCTAGGTTTGCAGGTATAAGGCAAACACTCTAATGCTTGTGCCACTGCTCTGGGACACCACCTGTGTTTTTAATACATTTGAAATTCTTTTCATGTGTTGGGAAATGGATGAAAGACTGCAGACCCATGTGAACTTTCCTCCTGAAGATTTTAATTTGTCACAGTTCAACACTAATTTACATAATAAGTCTGAGAATTACAATGATTACTTTTTTGGTTTTGGGCCAAACCCAGTGATGTCAAGGTTTACTCTATTTCTCTCTAGTGTCCTAAAGAACCAGACTGCAGCTAGTAATGTAGTTACAGACCAGAAAAGGGAATTTCCATACTTCTGGACTTGAACCAACTCTTCCCCATTGTAATATTTCCCTCTCCCCCACAATGTGGCATGGCTACAACCCTGGGTGAACAAATTCGAATCAGGGTAGCACATGAAATAATTCAGACCAAGCTGAGGGTTAAACACTTATAGTTTGACACTCTTCTTCCTTGTATGGAGAGACAGCTCCCTGGAAAAACTGTTTTTATTGAGTACAGAGATGACGGGCCAAGCGAGTGACAATTTGGTTTCCTTTCCTTTGTCCCTCCCATATTGGGAAGTAAGGGCAAAGCAAAGGTGGTCATTTCAGGCTATACTGATCTTGTTCCACCTGGGTTTGCAGATAAGACTCTCTCTGTTTGGGGCAAAACAAAGTAGTAAAGGAACAAATACAATGGAACCAACTACAATCTCCATTTTGGATGAAACCAAGTTGTAAAAAAAGATGCAAAGAAATCAGGGATGGTTTTTGGTTTGGGTAAAACAAGGGACAATCTAATAACTGCTCTTTTTGTTTCATAAAATTGAGAAGAGGCCGAAGCAATGGTGCAGTGGTAGGGTGGTTGCCTTGCATGCTGCTGACCAGGACAGACTTCGGTTCCATCCCCTGGCCAGGAGCGATTCCTGAGCATAGAGCAAGAAGTAATCTCCCTACATCATCTGGTGTGGCCCAAAACCCAATAAATAAATAAATAAATAAATAAATAAATAAATAAATAAAAAGATTCCAGAAGGGTACCAAATTTGTGTTCTATTGTTCTCGGAAAGAGGTGGGTACCCCCAGATCAGAATTGATAAAATGGTTGTTAAATTGCACAAGAAAGGTAAAAGCTGGGGAAATAAAAGGAGAAAAACCAGTTATGGACGCCTGAAATAGCATAGCAGAGGTAGGACACTAGCCTTGCAAGAGAGCCAGACCTAAAACAGACCTCATTTCTACCCCACCCCACCCCCGCGCCCCATAGGGTCCCCAAGCAGGAGCGATTTCAGATCACAGAGCCAGCAGTAACCCTTGAGTGTTACCTGTGTAGCCCAACTCATACCACTCCACAAAAATGGTGAGTGAAAGAGTAAAAAATAAAGAAGTGCCTGATGTCCAGCTGAGGATGTCCCTTTAAGACATCGCTGGGAGCAATTGTGAGGTCACCCTACTCCCAGCTATTTTTGTTCTTCCTTTTCCTTTTCCTGCTTTGGCTCCTTCAGCTGCTTCACTACAACTTGAGCGGTTCTTGGAGTCCCCACGGGTGCAGGGGGGTCCAGAACAACGATTTCCCGGGTGCTCTGAGGTCATCTCAGCCAGGTGAGCGGCTGGGGACCCCGGTAGGTTCCCCACAATGGTCTAGATGTGGGAGTCGATGGGGAAGCTGGCAGTCAAGGGAGGACTCAGGTTTGAACGAGCCCAGGCAGGAATTTTCATACACTAACGAGGAAAGAACAGACCTAGTGATGACAGGGAAGCCCCTGGTGGCTCCTTGGAGTTTGGGTGAAGAGCCTGCAGCTCTAGGGGGAATCTGCCCCTTCACTCTCTCCAGATCTGGCTCCAGGGGAGGAATTGGGGGATCCAAGAAAGTCAGGCCTGGCAGACAATACTTACTGAGGAGCCCCAGTCAGTCCTGACCATGGCAGGATGTGACTCAACATCAGAGGATGTGACTCAACATCAGAGTAAGAGCTCCCCCTGACACATTCCACAAGAAAGCTGGAAAGCCCCCAGGTTTGAGGGAGATGCTGCCACCATGCTCTCAGGCAGTGGGGTCCTATTTGCCAAGTTAGCTTTTAATAGGTGTTCCCCAACCCAACCTCCTGGGGCTATTCATTTTGGTAGGAGTCCTGTTGCTAGTGTGGTTGCCAAGGTCACGGTGGGAGGCAGTTGAATGTCTTTGACATTCCGCCCTTGGCATCCATTCCTGCTATGGGAGGGGGAGGGTGCAGCCTTCTTTGGCCTGCAGTGGCCTCAGGTCCATGTGTTCCCAAACCCTTTGTTTCTAGTGTATCTCGAGATTTTTATTGTTCTCGGGGGCCTCCCTGCCTGTTTGCTTCTAAATATTAATCAGGTACTTCATTACTATGATACTTTTTTTGAGGGTGTGGTCTTTGAGTCACACCCTGCGGTTCTAAGGGGTTACTCCTGGCTCTATGCTCAGAAATCACTCCTGGCAGGCTCAGGGGACCATATGGGATGCAGGATTCGAATCTCTGTCCTTCTGCAGGCAAAGCAAAGGCCCTGCCTCCATGATATGTCTCTGGCCTCTACTATGACAAAATTTTTTTTCTGGATGGGTTGCTCTGTAGTACAACTGGGATCCCGGCACACCCATCATTGATCCCTGATACTGTTTAGGGTTCCTCATGCCCTGCAGGAGTGATTTCTGAATAATGAGCCAGTAATAACCCTCTGAGCACCTCAGAGGTTATAAATTGAAGAAAATTTTAAAGTAGAGAAAATTCTTTCATGCGGGTAACGTGGAAAGGCCTACATTGTCTTCTTACACCTAATTCATAAGAA
>PVKC010020556.1:0-18717 GCA_004027635.1 Crocidura indochinensis
AAAAATGTTAAAATATATTGTTGATTCACTCAACTGAAAGATTCAAATGAAGGCCAAAAGTGATAGACAGTACAGTGAATCAAGCATTTATCTTACCTTGCATATGGCTGACCTGAGTCAATCACTGGCATCCTATATGGTCTCCCAAGACTGTATAGGAATAATTCTTGGTGCAGATCTAGAAATAATAATTAAATATTGCTGTCCCGAACACACACGTACACATCAAAATAGTTAATTAAAAATGGAAAGGAATTGCAAAAATTTTGTTTTGCATGAAGTAGCTGTCCTTACCAACCGAAGCATGCTGATCTTGAACTTCAAGTCTCATATGTAATTCCCTACACTTCATAAAATGATGCTATTCTAGGTAGATGAATAAACAGTTAGAAAAACATGTTGCATATGATAATTATGTTTTGGCATACCACCAAGCACTTCTGGTCTTGACCCAAAGTACAGATCCATTATTAATAGTATTGTGTGACACTAAAATTTAAAAAAAGTATATATAATTACTAAAAATTAGTATGAAGGATCAGTTTTATAGTGATGCCATAATAAAGTATCAATCATTTGATTACTTGGCCAACAGAAGTTTAACCTTTCACAAATTCAAGAAGCTAGAAAACAGCATGAGTTCACTTGGTAAGAAGTACTTCCTAACTCTTTCCTTGACTTGTCAATAAATTTATTTCCCTTTTATTTCCCACATCATTTTTCCTCTGTGTATTTTGATCACTGTATCCAAATATTTCCTTAGATTTTATGCACTATTTTTAAATAACATATCCACCTTTATTATACTTCATCTCTAATAATCCTTTTCCAAAATTATGTCAAATTCTGTGCTTTAGTTTCAAAGCTGAAGATATCAACTAATGAAAATTTTCAATACAACAATTATCCCATTACAAGTATCTAGGATATTCTTTGGTTTTACTGAATGTAGAGTCAATAATATTATATAACATACTTTTAAAAGTTGGTACAGTTCTTTTATTTACACACACAGATACTAATTTTACTAACTATATTGGTAAAGACCATGGAGTTTTGGGATAGATGAAAAGAATTCAAAGACCTGTTGTTCTAGTTAAATATTCTAGAGCTTCAAATATTAAGCTAATCTTTGGATTCTTATCAGTAAATATGCAATAATGATGGAGACAACACATGTATTAACATATATAATAACATATAGTAACACATATAAAATGGAAAATGAGGTGACTTAATAACCTAATAATTTCTGTCATAATTTTGGCTCAGTATTGATGGAATTTCTATTACTACTCTCTTTTCAAAAACAAAAATTGGAGCATAACTTACTTTTGCAATCACTCATATTTATAAAGTTTTGTAATCATAATCACTATAATTATGAGTATTACATTTAGATGGAGCACTAATTTCCTGTTTGTATTCTTAAAAATACTGTAGTTAATGCAATATAAATTTCTTAAGAGGCCATTCTGGAAGACATAGATTATCAGTTATGTTTTATTTTTCCACCAAAATACCAACAATAATTTATTCTGGCTTCTTTGATTTTCTTTGATTTTTGACATTCCTTAGCTTGAGTCACCATATGTCTGATTTTGTAATTACAAATCCTTTATTGTTTTTCGCTGAGACCTGTAATCTTATTAAGTTCCTGTTGAGTACTAGGATTCACCTTATCCCTCTCACTGGGGCATCATAAAGACTGATTTCTTAATATAGGCTTTCAAATTAAGTTTTTAATCATATTCTTAGATCGAGATGAATACGGGTTTGAGGAGAAAAAATAATCTACTATGTATTACATTTAATATTCCCAAATCCATAAATACAGATGTACCTTAAAAATGTATTTTTCATGGGGCTGAAGATTTAGCACAGTGGTAGGGTATTTGCATTGCACATGGCAATCCAGGACGGATCTTTGTTCGATCCCTCGCAAACCCATATTGTCACCAAGCCAGGAGCGATATCGGAGCACATAGCCAGGAGTAACCCCTGAGCATCACCAGGTGTTGCACTCCCAAAAATTAAAAAAAATATATTTTCTATTATCTAAAACTATTGGACTATCAGTATTAGACTAATAAATGAATATTGGAGTATACAATTATCAGTATTGGTTCTGTATGGCAGGTAAGGAAATAATATAAATGCATGTTGTCTTATCTATAGCATATTTAAAGGATACCATAGTCACCAAGATGCTTATTTAGAAATATAATATTGCAATCAAATATCTATCAGCTTATAATGTACAATAAACTATCAACTCAATAGGGTGCAATAGTTAGAGTTAACACAGTTCAGGAAAGTACATGATAGGTACATTGAAATAAAACCACAAATAATGAGCAGTAGGCAATAGAAACACTTAGGAAAGGCATATATAAAGAAAAAGAGAATGGGGAATATTTTAGTCTGAAGATAAAGAGAGCAGCAGAAATTTTACTGGGAGTCATGACACTAAAAGAAATCATTAAGTATTGTTTTAAATATGGGATCTGAGAAAACTCATAACTAAAATAAAGATATACAAAGTAACATACAAAAGAGGAATCAATGTGTAAATTGACATCAACAAGACAAAACAAGTTACACAGTAAGGGAACTCAATACAGAGCACAAAAATATTCTATTTATCCTAGATAGAGTAATTTTTATTTATTTAATATTTTTCTTTTTTTTTTAAAGTGGTAAGAGTTGACAACTTCTGAACTAGGTCCTTACATAATTTATAATGTATTCCTTCATGTATATGCCCTTTATTATAAAATTTAGCTCTATTTTACAGATATATATATATATAATGTGACACATTATTGTATTCTTAATGTAAATGAGTTAAAAGGTCATTCTAGGTACTTTCCATCTTGTTTCATATTGATATACTGAACAGTGTTAATCTCAGCATAAAATTAAGCTAAAATGAATGTAGGTTCTAATTTCATTTTCTCATTGTAATGGAAATAAACTATAAAATGTTTTATCATAGTATAGTATTTTAAAGAGACAACACATAATTCTTTAAATACTGTTTTTAAGAAAATATATTTAAGGGGCCATAGTGATATCTTAGCAGGTAGGGCATTGGCATTGCATGCGAACAACCCATGTTTGATCCCTATAACCCATATGAATTCCTAAGACTGTCTGGAGTAATTTCTGAGCATAGATCCAGGAGTAAGCCCTTAGCATAGCCATGTGTGGCTCACAAGTAAGTAAAAAAAAAAGAAAGAAAAAGTATTAACATTTAAATTGAGTACTTTGTAATTGTGCCTGTATTTACTTAAGATTAGGAATTCTCTATAGACATATTTTCATACACATAACTTTTCTTCCACCAATTTATAGTTTATATTATTCAAAATACTTTTTTAAAAACTAAACTGAAAATTGATACCTTGTATAAGCTAACAGCATTGGAATATTCTGGATGAGACCCATTTCTAAGGATTTTGGTATTAAATCTTTTGCAAGTAAAGAAATACTTAAAAAGAAATACTGAAAAACGTTTGAATGTCTGCTGATATGGTACAGCAGGCAAAAAGTTTACCTTGAACTCTGTTTACCAGGGTTCAATCTCTTATACTGAATTTATTCCATGAATTCCTCCAGGAGTGATCCCTATGCCATGAGTACCTCTGAATATTGTTCCAAATAAAAACAAATATAATAATAATAAATTAAGTTTGGGGTGACAGGTAGCTAAGTGGTAAGATTCAAAAGCAAGATTTATTGAAATAAAAATGTCATTTCACTTATTAACTCAAGATTGATGCATGTTAGATGAACATATGAACATAGATGATCAGGGCACACTTGATTCGAGCTTTAAGTTATTTTATCTGGGTAATCAAGTGTCACTGGAATGATACCCTCTGTCATGCACATATGCAGAAAATATTTGTACATAGACACTTGGCTTGATTGGAGAGAGAATTCATAGAGTAATGTGAATGATTTGCATGTGAACCCTGCTTAGTCCCTTGTCCCTCATGATCACACAAGCAACACTGGGAGCTATATCAAAGTTGGGATCTAAATCCCAAAGACAACTGGATGCCTTCCAAAGCATCTTAGATAAATAAAGTTGGATTCAAATAAGACATTGCTGATAAACTAGAAAAATCATATTTTCCTTTATGTTTGCATTTTATGATATTTTCATGCATCTAATATGTATATGTTCTGGATTTTTGCTTTTTTTGTTTGCTTTTTTTTTTTTTTTTTTGCTTATTTGGGGGCTACCTGGTCATATTTAGGGCTTACTCCAGGTTCTCCAAACAGGAATTTTTTAGGGCAGTATATGGTGAACCATATGGGACACTAGATCTTCTGCATGCAAAGCCAATGGCTTACCTCTTTTACTATTACCTTAGTCCTTGTAACATAATATATTCATTTTTCTTTGTGCTTTGGGGTCAATATTGTTCAAGTCCCTTACTTTGCTCATGAAGTTAGCAGTCCTGGCAGTGCTCAGAGAACCATGTACTATTGGTAGGGTCCTAATCCAGTTGTGCCACATGAATAAAATCCCAGGACATTCTGTACTATCTCTTTATCCTGCTATTTGCATAGAGATATATTTGTAATAAGATATCTTGGGACCAGAGAGATAGCATGGAGGTAAGGCGTTTGCCTTTCATGCAGAAAAGTTCGATGGTTCGAATCCTGGCATCCTTTATGGTCCCCTGAGCCTGCCAGGAGCGATTTCTGAGCATAGAGACAAGAGTAACTCCTGAGCGCTGCCAGGTGTGACCCCCCACCCCCCCAAAAAAAAGATATTATCCTGATTCTGTAATATGATAGGGAAGGTAAGGTGATGCTTTGCACGATGCTGACCCTTCTCACATCGTATATGGTCTCTTTGACACCTACTGGTGTGGTCAAAAATCAAAAACAAAACTGAGTACAATATTGTAAAACCATAATTATAAACATTAATTCGTTCATCTATCCTTTATTGGATATGCAACATATTTTTAAAAGAAAAGCTAAAAGAAGAGAAACAGAGAGGAGGCAAGACAGAAACACAATGAGAAACAGATGAAGAAAATGAGTAGGAAAGACAAAGAGCTAGAAACTGTTGAGATTTAATAATTCTTAAATGATAAAAGAAGTCTGCCCTATGGCGAGAATTAGATTTGCTATAAATGCACATTATGAGTATTTGCCATCTTAGGGAGCAGAAAATAAACTGGCTCTCAGAAGGAACAATTGATTCTGTACTTGCACATGAAATTTGATAAATATTTGGCTTTTATAAGAGACATAATTCATTAACATGCAATTCACATCACATAAAATTAACCGTATTAAAGTACACAATTCAATATTTTGCCAATGATGTGTAACAAACTCTTCTATCTACTTCTAAAACATTTCTACAACTCTGCAAGTGAAACTCCTTATTATGCAGTAATCTATTTTCCCTAAACCTTCATCCCTATATTCTATGGAAATCAGCAATCATTATTTTGCCTTTATGCTTTTTACAGTTTTCTCTGCAAGAGAATTACGATTTTAAGTTTTCCATGAAAGGATGTAATAAAAAATATCTTAGCACACATTTAAATATCAAAATTGCCCACTTAATAAGTAAATGAATGATTAAGTCCTTCCTTAAACTATGTTTATAAATTTCTTAAAACTCAGATAATTAACATTAAATACCTAATTCCTAAAAAAAAGATAAATGATATATCTTGGGCCCATTAATTGGTTTAATTACCTATAATATGTTATAAAATACTCTTCTACATAATGTTGTTAGATAAAAAAAGATAATATATTAAAGACAACTAAGATTTCTAGTAAAAAAATAGCTAGATTGTGGGTATCTCTTCCCACAATTTCTTGTTTATTCCACCAAATGATCAGAACCGCCTACACCTGAAAGAGGATTCTGCTTGGGAGGAGAAAGGGAATAAAAAAGAGAGCTTAAGTGAAAAGGGAGAATCATCAGAGAGAATCAATAAGTAGAACCAGCAGAGAGAATTAACAAGGAGAAATGAGCAGCTAAGCCTGAAGACCAGCTAAAAGGGAGACAGAGCCAGAGAGAGCCAGAGAAGGAACAGAGAAGTGACTGCTTGGGAAAGTCTTAGTATAAAACCATGTGAGGAAATGTACATGGAAGCTAAAACTGTGAAATAAAGCTGACTCCTGGAACTCATCTGACTGCTTTCTGAATTTCTCCGCCATCCCTGTTACCTTCAGTCCCACCAAGCTTTAAGGGCTGCAGGAGTTGAGCCTACCAGAGAAAGGCCTCATCATCGCCCTCCCAACACACGTGTCTATATACATACATGTGTCTATATACATATATATATACATATATATTAAAACAACAGATTGCCATTTCTTTAAAATGTTGTGCTGCTAAAACTCTGTAGCAAAGTATTACTCTAGTAACCCATGAATATTAAGTGACTTATATCCTATATACAGACCAAATTAATTTAACCTCAACATATGATACAATTAATAAAAGCACAATCATTTATTTTTATTTTAAGCATAATCTATATGCCATATAACAGTGAAATTTAATCTCGACTCATATATACACATATCCGTAGTCAATTGAAAACATATATCTAAAAAGCAAATAAAATTATTTTATTTCTGTGTTCTTCTGAGTTTTTATTGAAGATGATTAATTTTTCCTAAAAATAATTTATAGAATGCCTTCTGTGTATGAGTTAAGCATATTGTAATTCAAGTTTTATTTATGGGTTTGTTTTTCACTGATATTTTGTCCTTAACAATAATTTTTAAAAACATATTTTCTATGTCACTTCTCAAAATAGTTCAAAATTAATCACAAATAGTATACTGGTTTTGAAAAATAATATAATCATAAAGGCTGTCACATATATATTAAATATTATCTTATCAGCATTTAATGTTACCATAATAAAATTGAATTATTGTAATTAATATTTTACATTTTATATTTTATTATATTAATTTTAGTAAAAAGTACAGTCAACAAATAGTGCATGCCTTAAATTTTAGAAAGTTATTTTTCTTAATTACTTTACTATGCTTTCTTATAGTGGGCAAATAATTTGAATATGCTTTAATATTTTTAAGATTCAATCTAATTTATTTTAAGAATATGTAACCATAAATTAGGAAAACACATTTATTTAAATATTGCTTTTATTTGGTAAATGTATCTTACCTATTGCTATTCTCTGGGCATAAACTTAATTACAGAAAACATCTTATAGTAGGAGTCATTTAATTAACTAACCGACTTCAAGAATAAATTCAACTCTAAAAGAAAATAGATGGATGAATGATTAGTAACGACTGCCAGAAATGTGTCCCATAGACCTTGAATAAATGTATCAGATATATATGATTATATTCGCTCAATTCTTGCTTGAATATATCAGTAAATTTTGGTTTATTTGGGGAGTATTTTTAGGCTTATTAGAGAATACTAATTTGTAACTCATTTTAATATGGGCACATTATTCAGTTGGTAGAAAATTTCAGCATTAAGAGCAATCATAGGACAGACAGAAAGATGAGTTACTAGAACAGTATAGCAAGAGCTATACTTGAAGATAACAGGAATCCTGTTGGTGAGCTGCCCACTGGAATCCTTTCAAGAAGCAAGACTTATGAATAAATTGAAAGCTAGTTATTGATAAGATCAATGTCTTCTATTTTCAGAAGGTAACAAACTTCAAAATTAAATAAGACAAATATTTGATAATTGCAACACATTATGAGTATGGTAAAATGAAGAAAAAAGATAATTAAACACGTTCAACTGAAAGTTGATAGGCATTATGGAATGAAATCCAAAAAAATAAAGCTTAGTGACAACCCTCATTTCTCCAGCAGGCTTGCTAAAGGAAACAAGGCTTATTTTTCAGATAAGTAAGTAAAATATAAAGAAGAAGGAGCTGGAGAGATAGCACAGAGGTTCGGTGTTTGGATACATGCAGCTAATAAGAATGGTTGGTGGTTAAAATCCTGGCATCCCATAGGGTCCCCCATGCCTACCTAATTTCTGAGCTCAGAGCTAGGAGTAACCCCTGAGTGCCAACGGGTGTGACCCCTATCCCCAAAATAGATATAAAGAAAGAAAGAAAAAAAGATAATTTATATGTATATGCAAATATTCATATTTTCTTGGTGGGGAGGGCACAACCTGTGACGCTCAGAGGTTACTTCTGGCTATGCACTCAGAAATCGCTCCTGACTTGGGGGATGATATGGGATGCTAGGGTATCAACTGCTGTCAGTAATAGGCTAGCACATAGTAGGCAAACGCCCTACCTCTTGCTACACTGCTCTTGCCCTCAATTTTTCATTTTTAAGTGTATTTTGTTCTTCTGTATGCAAAGTTTCCCTATAGCATTTTATGATGGTGTTATCATTATCAAACACTTTATATTGTACATATAAATGCTATTAATGACCATAAACAAAAGTGAGACAAAAACATCAACTATATAGCTTTATTCTGTGTGAAATTTATGAAGACATGTCATACACTATAATATAAATAACCGTGTTTGAGATATTATATGTAAAGTAGCATTATAGTTAAATGTATTTTTCTGCACATCATTTATAAATTTTCCAAAAAATTTAAAATGGGATATTGACAACAAAGTTACAAAAATAACTTAAAATAGGTCAATAGAAATAATGCCTTTGTAACATTAGTCAAAGCAATGCAAAAGTCTCTGAGTAAAATAAGTTGGGTGAAATATTGAAATTAATAAATATAAATCTCCTTATATTGAAGTGCATCTAACATTTTCCAATAGTGGTTCTAAGCGCAATTTTTCAGTGTCTCTTGTAATTTGAAATCCTTATAAGTTTGAAATTAAAAATCCAGATATTACAATATTTGCAGAGAGAAATGTTTAAAATGTAATCAAATAACGAACATACTCAAAATAATATTATGATGGTTGTATCAAGCAACCGCTTTTTCAAAACACCTCTATGCTTCAATTGTTCTGCATTTATTCTTGCATATGTCTCATTAAAAAAAAAAACAGCATTTTGTAGGGGCCGGAGAGATAGCTGGCGGTAAGGTGTTGCCTTGATGCAGAAGGTCAGTGGTTTGAATCCCAGCATCCCATATGGGCCCCTAAGCCTGCCAAGAGCAATTTCTGAACGTAGAGCCAGAAGTAACCCCTAAGTGGGGCTGGGTGTGACCCAACCCCCCCAAAATAGTTTGTATTATTATTATATGCTGTTAATGAATAAAATTTTAGCCTTTATGTTACTAATGACTTAGTCAGAAAATTAATATTGTTTATAAATGTACAATTTTAATGTAATATGGTATAATAAATATCTACTTACAGATATATATACTTGCTACTTATATGAGTGATATAAGTAAATACTGTAGAATCAAAATTTTCTGATTAATCTACATTTTTGGAGATCAGTTTGATGAAAAGTATGAAGTCTTATGCTTTGTTAATAATATTATGAATCTCATATAAGTATAACATCTTAACAATTCATCAATATTATTAGTAAGATGCATAGCTTTCCTAGCACCACAGGAATATAATTCAATGTTCATAATTAGTTTTTTTTGTTTGTTTTTGTGTTCGCTCCACATGCAGTGGTGCTCAGTCATTTATTCTGAGTCTAAACTCTGGCATCTTTCCTAGTAGGGCATAGTGGGCTGTATAGGGTGCCTGGAATCAAACCCCAGTCAGCCATGTGCAAGGAAAGCTCCTTACTTGCTATTTTATTGCTCCAACTCTCAGTTCTAGAGTTAGTGATTGGAAGAATTGTTTATAGACAATTTACTTATCAATCCTTTTGAAAATGTATTTCTTCTTTAGTACCAAACTGCTTACATTTGTATTTATGGTGTAACCAAATTATATTTTGTTTGGGGGAGATGAATATGTTGTGAAATAAGTGATATGACAAAATATATTCAAAAATACTTCTAAGATACAATGATTAAAAATGATTTTAGTGTATAAGAAAATAATCATGGCAAGTCTGGTTGTGTGCAACTTCAAACAATCAAAACAATGTTTCTCCAGAATGCAACTTATTCTTCACCATAGTTCTAAAATAGATATGACTTCTCTTACATCTAAAGAATGAAAAAAACATCTATATCTGTTAACTTATAGATAACACTGAGCAATAGTACGCCATTGACATTGGAATCCAGAATCAGTTAACAGTGAGTGGGAAGTTTAGAGTGGTTAGAGGTCAGAGGACCTATTTAGATCATACGTGGCATGTACAGGCAGTGGTGAATTGCAGAGAGCAATTGTCAGAGGTGATAATTTTGTTATTTGTTTCCGTTAAATGTATCAAAGACTTCTATTTTTGTCTGTTCACATTCTTTGAGGATATTTTCCATTGTGTGCTCATTTGTTTTTAGTCTATATTCCAACCTCTTCTATTGTTAGAGTTGTTAGCATTCCATCTTCCAGTTCACTGATTCTGTCCTCAGCCACTGTTAGGTTTTTGGAGAGGCTTTCTAGTGAGGTTTTCATTTCACCTACCAAGTTTTTCATTCCTGTTATTTCAGTTTGAAGTCTTCTCATTTATACTTTCATAACCTTTACATTCTTATTTGTGACTTGTTCAGATAGTTCCATAATTTCTTTGAGTTCTTTGAGCATTCTCCAAATTTGTTCTCTAACACTTTATCAGAGAGCACTTGCTGGGTCTGCAGAGCTACTGTCATGATTCTCTGAGCATGATGGTGATCTTTGGTTTCCCCATTATGCCCTTTGTGGTATTGTGTTTTTTAATTGTTGTGCTGGGGTTCGTTAAGAAGATGATATGTGAGCAACAGTGGAGCAGTGGTTAGGGGAAGCTCACTATGCTGCTGGTCAACCCTCAGTGATTTCCATGAGGGCAGGGTCTGGTTACTTGTTGCCGCCCGGTGGCCTGGGGGAATTCAACACTCTCATGTTCCTACTGGTTCCCTTCAGGCCCCATCAGGAATACGTTGCTTGCCTCCTATTGGGGTTTAGGGGAGTTTGCCATACTCCTCCTGATCAGCACTCCTGCTGATTCCATTCAGTGTCACTGTCTCCCAGGGCAGATGTGAAAATGTTGTATATTGGAACTATAAACGTCAGCAATTCTGTAACTACCAAACTATAATAAGTAACAGAAGAAGTAAATAATAAAAAAAGAACTATAGACACATAAGTTTTTATTTAAAGATATGACAACTTAGATTGCATAACAAAGTTCATTTCAGGAACTTTATGCAAATCAAACAGGCATACTCTTTCAACTCCAAGTTCTATAAGGAACTACATTCTGTATATTGAAAACCTATCTTGTTTTGTTTTGTTTTTGTTTTTGTCTTAATTGCCTCAGAGATCACAGCACTTTCAGCTAAGAACCAAAATTAAATACTAAAGATATTTTCCTTTCTCATTATTCTTATTTTTCTCTATGTGTCTTTCTAACACCTTCTTTTTTCTTCACATAATAGTAAAAATGGGGTAGTTAAGCAAAATATTAATAATGAGAGAAAAATCTTCATCCTTTCATTTTATTTCTCAAACTACATCAACCTAATTACATTTCTCTACAATTTGGATGTCAAAAAATATATATAAATATAATGTCAAGCAAAATAAGTCAGAAGTAGAAAGACAAATCCTGGATGATTTTAAGCACATGAAATATAAAGAAATTATTTATTTATTTAAAACAACTTTATTTCGCATTGTCTTCTAAATGCCCTTGCATTTTTATTTTTATTTTTTTTGGGGGTCTCACCCGGCAGTGCTCAGGGGTTACTCCTGGCTCCAAGCTCAGAAATTGCTCCTGGCAGGCACGGGGGACCATATGGGGCACCGGGATTTGAACTGATGACCTTTTGCATGAAAGGCAAACGCCTTACCTCCATGCTATCTCCCGGGCCCAAGAAATTATACCAAAAACTTGACAAAGGCCACTATTCACAATCACCAAGTATTTACCAACAGAATAAAATGTACATTGGTTTTCAAATAAATGATAAGATGAGTTTCAAAACCATATATAATTTCTTAGTTTATATTCTACAATATAATGCTTCAACTTTAGTTTTTCACTGGAATGGGAATATGAGAGTTTCCATGGTCTTTATGTCTATATTTAAGTCTTAGAATGGTCTTTCCTTTGGGAGAAGAAACAACTCAGTAACCGAAACTGTCAATAGTTTCAGATTACAATTTTATTTGACTAATTAAGTGTGCAAATAACTGGTCAAGGTTTCCAACAGAAGTTTGAGATCAGTTTTATATCAGTGTTAGATTCCCTGAGTATTTTCTTTGTTTTTGCTAGAAGACTGAATTTTCTCTCTCTTTTTTTTTTTCTTTTTGGTTTTCTTTTTGAGCCACAGCTGGCAGTGCTCAGACTGGATTTTCTCTAGTTAGCAACACACTTGGCACATCGTAGAATATAGGAAAGTTGGGTTCAGATATAATTGATCCACAATTGATAGGTAAAATAATTGAGAAAAGAAAATGCATTACTGTAAGACCAGTGCATTTTTTGGTATTGTCTCTGTAGAATAAGCATACTTGTTATGGAATTCAACAATTAAAGGATATGACCATGTTTTCAAAATCATAGAATAAAAGGATGCCTAAAATTTACAGCATAGTTCTTTAATGCCACAACATTTAAGACACATGTATCTATATTAAGATGTTGCTCAACACTTTTCTGTAATTTCCCTGTGCCATTGCACTAAAAATTGTCCCAAGATGAGTGCATCTCTTTACTGTAATAAATCCTGCATGCTTCTGAAGAAAGGCTCAAATCATCACCATATCTAGCCCAAGATGCCCTTGCCATATGGCAAGTGCAAATGTTTTCAAAGCAGCACATGTTCTGTCAGGGTGCCTCACTGATGTTTTGATTGCAATGCTCTATTATCTGAACACTTCTGCCAAAAAAATCACCTGCACAATAAAGAGTGTACAGAAGCTGCCAGGCAGTAACAGTGGAAGGAAAGAAAAGAAGTATCTGATAAGTTACCTGTCATCCTCAGATGTACTGAGCAGCTATGATAGATCCCTCTGTGTACCGGAAGTCTCATGCTAAATTTCTACTCAAAGAAGGATCTTATATACTTAGGAATCCAATTGAAAGTGTACTACTGAAAAAAGAACAATGAACATTCAGAGTTCTACTGCAAAGTATCTTCTTAGAAAATATTAAAGTGAAACTGGCACCAACAACAACAAAAAAAGAGCAGCCCATGTGTTTTCTTTCAGTTTTTCTTGTGACTTCCAAGATTCTTTAAACAGAGCAAGAAATTTAAATAAAATGTTTGTTAAGAAATACATTAACATTTTTTTTCTCCAAATGGCATGAATGTAGAGAATTGAATTTGGAGAGAAAGTATTTCTCAGGAAATAACTAATCCCGTATATTACATATTCTCAAATAACAAATATTTTAATGGAATCAAAAAAGGAAGTAGACTATGAAAATGCATGAAATTATTATCTGTGCAAACACCTAATAAGTATCAGATTTACAGTTTTTCTCTATCAAGTATTAAGGTGGAAACTGATTTTTATGAGACTTAAACAAATATACATATATGTATATATATACTCCTTAATTTTATGAATAAATTTACCACATAAATATGTTAATTAAATTAATGCTTAAATAATAAATATGTTGTTTATATACTGAAGAAATTGAGAATTATAGTATCTACTTTGTTTGTTTGTTTGTTTGTTGGCCACACCTGGTGACACTCAGGGATTATTCCTGGCTAAGCACTTAGAAATTGCTCCTGGCTTAGGGGACCATATAGGATGCCAGGGGATCTAACTGAGATCTTGAATCACCTGCACACAAGGCAAACTCCTGCCACTGTGCTATTGCTCTGGCCCCAGTTTCTTCTATTTTTTAATGAAAATTCAATTTGCTTTGCTGTCTTATATATAAATACATTAAGAAATTCAATTCCTGTCATAACATCAAATAAGACCTTGTTCAATGTCAGCCAAGCCTTGACTCAGAAACATAATAGTAAGAGCTTGTTACACCATTTTTGATTCTTATGAGAATTAAAGTAAAGGGAATATTTTAAAATATACATGCCCTGAAGTTGACTTAAGCATACTGCCTACATATTTTAGTAATAATTCCAAAATATCTGATACTTTTTTCTAAGGTAACTATAATAGGAGAAAGATATTCTCTCTGACTCTCTAATTCAATTATATCATAAAAACTCATTGTGTACTTCAAAAATAAATTAACTCAAGATGTTACTCAACACTCCATCTGCTATATTGCTTTAAATGCATTCTCTGGAACCTGGGTATCTTTAACTGATTTTCCATCAAAAGCCAAGGGCTGTTTTTTAACATTCGACTTTGTTTCAGAAACGACCTCATAAACACTTTGATGTTTTTCTTTTCTTTTTGTTCTTTCTTTTTCCTTCTTGTATTAAGGAAAAATATTCTACAAAATGTAGTTACCTGCTGTTGTTTATGCAAATTTTCTTTTTTGATTGCACTTCGGAACTTTTTAAGAAAATGAAGTCCCAGCACATTTTTTACCCTGTAAGAAGCCACATTTAAAAGAAAATGTGAGAGCATCCAAAATTTATTTCCTCTATTATTTTCTTGAACTTTCAATTACCCAGAGACATTCCTTAGTAAAAAAAATAATGTTCTTTTTAGAAATTTGTTTTAAAATGCTTCTTTTCTGCCTAAAGAGATGCAAAAAAATTATGGGTACTTTATAACCTGTAATCAAATTGCTAACTGAAGTCAATTACAGAACAGAATTTGGGATTTGTGTTTTATGTAAAATAAATAAGACTATACCCATGCTACTCAGTTTAATTGCTATTTTAATGCTCTGTCCTCCCTTTTGTTTATTGCATATGCAGTAGTCATGACAATCCCAGGGTAAAACATAGACTAGCTTGTGTTGCTCTTGGAGGTAGTATATATGAATGCAATGCTCAGATGTTACCAGAGATTTTGCCAGGGTCAGAGTGGTTTACCTCTGTGTTCACACTCAAGTTCCCCAGGGATTCCAATCTTTAACCATGTATATTATAATTGTAGTGCTTGTTTGGTATCACACTTTAGCCATTGTGATTGCTTATAGCTGGTTGTGATACATCCCAGATCAAAAGAATACAGACTGCTGCATTGTGCCTGGGGAGGAGTGCAAATGAGAGATTCACAGGGACAAAATTTAGCATATACTGATGGTATTAGAAATCAAAGCTGATGGCCCAATTCTTCAAGTAAGGCACTTTTCTCACTGAATTTTCCCTAGTCACTAGAATAGTCATTTTCTGATTGACCAGAAATATAATATATGTCATTATGTCTGTGCACAAATGATATTCCTGAATAATTGTTGGGAAGGAGAAGGAAGAAAAGATGATAAGCATAAAATAAAAAGTGATTTAAAATCAATTATATAAATACAGTAAATATACATGGAATATTATTTAGACTATTTTACATAAAATTAACTATAAATAAATATGAAAAATTGCATAGAAATAGATCAACTATTATAAAGAACTAATAACTCACTATTCACCTGATATGAAAAAAAAGTGGTAAATAATTAAAATTAGAGATATACATCATGTTTTGAACTGAAATATTTAATTTTGTTGAGAAACCTATTCTAACCAAATATTTACATAAAAAATTGCCAATGAAAAATTCTGGACTCTTTTCTACTCTGAAAACTGATTTAATTGTTGAATTATTTATAGAAATAAGTATATATTAAGAAGATTCACTTTTCCTTACTCCAAAAATTATTATTAAATTGTAAAAGCCAAGTCAAAGTGTAATTTGTAAAAGAAAGTGCATTCAGAACAATGGAAACAAATGAACTATTAAGATTAGCATAATGATTCTGTTATTTAGAGGATAAAAATTTTCAAAATAATACTATGAACATGTTCATAAACAAATCTTCACTTATACGTTAATAGATTTTTTTTTGCAAAAGTACCAAAAATGCATGATAAAAACTGTTTTCAACATATACTGAAATTCTAAAATACATTTTAGAAGAAACATGCATCATCCTTCACTTACACAAAATGAATATATAAACTAATTAACTGTCCAAAATTTTAATTGTAGAATATATAAAACTTATATATGACAAAAGGAGAAAAGTGCACAATTATAGGAAAAACCACAATAAAGTTTTTTCTTTTGGTATATATTGCACAAATTCATATATAATGAATACCCTGATCCTGGAACAGGGCTTATTTATTATTCTAAATCTTTGTATTATAACAGACCCATGTTCTTGTCCTCAGACACTTAAGATTGAAAACAAGAAAAAGATGTCTAAATCTAGTTGAGGAAAAAAATTGTAAAGGAAAGTTGGGAATAGGGTATCCTTAAATACCAAATGTACCAAAACGTACTTCTATTTTCCTGTAAAAAAAAAAATGCCTCTCTTGTGGGTGACACTCTGCATTAGGTTTAAGTCATAGATGAAGTAAGACAAAGACAAAAAGAATGCTTACAACATTATGTTCTGTATATCTTGGGCATCTATTTTCACTCTCCACCCTTGAATTTTCAGATAGAGATTTTCTTGTTTTAGGGCTGTTGTCTTTATAATCATACACTTCACACTTCCCTCTCCTCTCCGTGTATCACCAAATAGATTGCATCCTAACTATGGTTCACAGAAAAAAAAATCCAGTAGCAGGCCTATTTACATTTTGTCACTCCTATCTTCCTTATCTTCCTTTATTTTTTGTATAATAATAATTTATTTAAGCCATAATAAATTGTTACTAATGTATACATTATATAAGATAACAACATTTCCAATGTTCTAACTATACTATAACATTTTACAAGTAATCTTAACAGTCATAATAGTACCAAGTATACCAATCTCATAGGAACTTGAAAAAATACCTTTAAAATTTATGTGTTCCTTAACAAAATTAACCCATACATTGTCTATTATAAATAATACAATATCAGTTCTCCAGAGCTAAAAAAGTTAAATTTTTATGTGACATAATTAGGAGGAATAGATTTAACATAATAATCATTATGTACCTTGTAGCTGAAAACCATAGATATGTGGAATGAAGAACTTCATTTCTAAATTAAGGAAGAAGGAATCCTGAAGTAGCCATTAAAGCATTGAAACCTATTATTTTTTAAGGCGGGTTGTTTCTATTATTTGTTGGGAGGAGCAGATTGTTTGATATCAGGGTTTACTCTTGGTTCTATACTCAGGAATCATACTTTCCAGTTATCAAAGGATCTTAGAGGATTCTGGTTATTGTATCCAAGTTTGCCACATTTAAGATAGGCACACTTTATTTGCTGTAGTATATCTCTGGTCTCCATGGTTGGAGAATCATGAAGAATCGTATTCAAATGAATTTCATTCTACTAATTATCCTTACTGAGTTTTTGAAATATGTCATACAGTTATTGAAGGCATGTTATGCAATCATAAAACTTTCTCTCAATGGTCTGACTCTAAATATCAAAGATATATATTTAATATCAGCCAATAAATGAAATCATTAACACTGAAAGTGAAAATAGCAAAACCTCCAGTGAGAAATGCTTCTTAAAGGAGATAAATTAGTAGCAAACAGCTATTCCTGATACTAGGGATTAAAATTGGTAGTTATGAGAAAATATTTTCAGCTCCCATTTAAAGAATAAAAGTGATTGTTTATTATTACTGATAAATGTAACTGGCCCCCACACCTGATATTGAACCGATATCAATTAGCAACAATTTCATACACACGTACACACACACTCATACATGCATCACTGAAAGTTAACCTATAACCAAGAAATATATGGTCCTAGAAATTCAGCCAATTACCAATTGCAACATTTTCATTTATTTAGTTTTTAAAAGTTTGGTATTGGTTGGTTTTATGTTATTGTTGGTTTTTAAATTTTTGTTTGTTTGGTTGGCTTTTTAATAAGGCAAACAAAGAGAAGCCTGACATATTGATTTTACAAAATGACGTCCCTCCTTGTTCAGAACCCAGGACTCCACATTCCCTCCTCTTCTTTCAGACTTAAGTCAAATCCTTGACTCTCCTTGAGGTTCTTTGTTCCCATTCCTGCTAATGGCATGTACTGGAACCTTAGCACAAACATCTTAACTTTATTCATGTCATGTTTGAATAAAGTGAGGAAATTAATTACGCAAGAACCTATTGAGAGTTTAGAGATTCCACCTCCTAATATAAAGAGCATTTCACTCAATCACTCTGGATAACTGCCCTGGAAAATAAGGTAGCCTAGCCAGGGCAGTTATCCAGAGTGATTGAGTGAAATGCTCTTTATATTAGGAGGTGGAATCTCTAAACTCCTGTTGCAAATTGCTGCAGCATCCCCCGGATGACCCCTGATTTGCTCCCTTTGAACCATACACAGACCATCTTGATTTTAGGAACGTTAGGTCCGAAATCCTCGTGTTTTGTGGGCCCACTTCTGTTAGGGAGATCAGAGAGTACTCTAAAAGTATGCTGCCAATTTCTGGGAAAGTCTGATCCTTGACTGTTTTCTACTCCATGCTTAATGATGGGGTTTAAACTGGCACCTTAAGCAGTGTGTGCTTCTGGCTCTCTCCTCCTTATTTGAGTGCCTGATGCTTACCTACAAGTAAAATATAAATAAATAATATCATCTAAATAAATAAAATAAAAACTAGTAAAAT
>PVKC010020557.1:0-18469 GCA_004027635.1 Crocidura indochinensis
CCTTCCTTCCTTCCTTCCTTCCTTCCTTCCTTCCTTCCTTCCTTCCTTCCTTCCTTCCTTCCATCCTTCCTTCCATGTCAGGAATTGAAGTCAGGACCTCAGACAAGCTAGCATCTGAGTACACACAATTGTTTGTTAGTATGTTGTTCCAGCTGTATCACTCGAACCTTATGTCTTCCTGACCCTCTGATTCAGTTTTGCATTTTCTCACTGGTACACCCAGGCCCTTACATATGACTTTCTTAGTCCAAGTGCCAACCATATACTGAGATTGCTTCACTAAGGTCTGCTAACATCATGGACTCAGCCAGGATTACGTGTATTTACCTTTTCCCAATTTGTAGAGCTGCTTCTTCTGTTAGATTTTTTGATTTCATGATGACTGGACTTCTCTGATTTCCTCTAGATTAGCATATTGCTGGCACACAGAAAGTAGTCATTAAATTTTTGTTGTTTGTCAGATTTATGTGGTAAATGGCAGCCTTGAATTATATGAATGGGGAGAATAGTTGACTTGACTAATAACAAGGCATAGTTAACAACTGCACATCAAAACACATAAGCATGCTATAATGCTTTCTATTCCTAAGAAGTGCCAAGTATCAAAGTATTTGACATCGATATATTTATGTTATCATGACCTAAACAAGTCTGTGTTGGTTATGTAAGTAAGATTGTGTTGCCTTCAATTCTAAGACCCAGAGATGGCAATATATCACTCTTAGAACTTTAACAGCTGATCGATATTTTGTTTGGTTTTGGTTTTGGTCTGATATGTAACCAGATTTAGACTTGACTTTTTGAATTTTCATTTTGTCTACTAGAAATTATCTGTATTCTCTAGGCAAGTAAAGTCACTAAGTGCAGGCTACAATGCCTCTTACTAAGCCCTCACTCCATCTCAGAATACTGCCTAGAGTACAAGAAGAATATTGAATAGATAGTAAAAAATACTAGATGAGTGAATAAAAGTAAAAAAAAAAATAGGTGCATGAGTGCTAGGCATAGGGCAGATCAATGGAGTGCATGCCTCATGTTTGTGAAGCCCCAAACTCAGTTCAGGTACTATTCTAAGTTGTATATCATCCAGCAGAAAACCCTATACTAAACTTGATCTTAACATTAAAGTGCAAATTGTTTTTCATGCTTAGAAGGAATTTCTAAAACAAAATGACTTTTGGGGGGGGGGTGTTTGTATAACATCTGACTGTGTTCATGAATTGCTCCTGGTGGGGCTTAGAGGACTATCTGTGGTGCAGTAGATGGAACCTGGGTCAATTCTATGCAAGGCTGTCACCATACCTGCTGTACTATCTCTCCAGCCTCAGCAACTGGCCTTTAAGAGAAATACTGAAATCTTGTAAAGATGGTATTCTGAGCTAGAATGTCATAAATAGAAACGGTGTTGGAGGAGTCTTCTACAGAAAAGTAAGGTTTACATTTATAAACAAATACACAATTCCTATTTGGCCTTCCTAATTGGCTCCTGTGGAATCAAAAAGCCCTGATTTATTTAAAATACACCCACTTCAGTTAAATAATATAGATTTGCTAATTAAAAAATAAGAGATGTATTCTTTTACTGGTTTAATCTTACTGCTTATTTCTATCTTGGGTTCTCATCCAAAGAAAGAGATTTTCAGAAATGGAAATGTGTGGATATATACATGAGATTGATGGACAAATTTCTCAGCATTCTTTGTTTACTCTGGTAATTTTCAGATAGAATCTGACAGGACAACAAGGTTACTAAGGAACTTATAGGTCCTGGTTTGTGTCTTTATTTTCATATGTAAATAAAAATATGTAAAACTCGAATGCATATGCATGGTTAACAGTAAGTTATTCTCTTTAAAACTTTCAAGCAAGATTTGGTAACTTATTTAAAGGTTAATTTATAATTTTGTCTTTGTTATTATTTTTGTTTACTCCCAAAGATATAAAGACACCTAATCTTTATTTTTTTGGTGAGCTGTTACATAAACTAAGCCATATGCAATATAATTTATTTCTCTCTTTCTTTTAAAATCATTGGCATAGTTGTTGCTTTTGGAGAAAGCAGATGAAAATGCCCATGGTGATTTAGCTGTGAGTTATCTTACACATCATTTCTTTTGAGCTCATTATTTTATAGAGGAGGATTAAAAGTTCTCAAAAGATGTGAACTGACTTGCAGTAGATTACAAGGTAGAACACTGTTTCACATAAACTGAAGCCTACATTTTCTGATGGCTTGTTCTATATTTTCTGTATTATCCCTTTTGGGTTTTTATCTAGAGGGGCAACTTGCTCTCTTCTAACTAAGCACTTTTTGTTGAAACTGACCCAGAAAAATTGAAGAAGGTGAAAATATGGGTGACAACATATAGCTAAAATGTGGATTTAAATATATTTTGCCATGCATCTTCTTCAGAAGGACAAGATAACTTTTTGTTTTTGTTGTTGTTGTTGTTGTTTTTAGTCACACCCAGTGATGATCAAGGGTTATTCCTGGCTCTGCATTCAGGATTTACTCCTAGTGGTGCTCAGGAGATTATATAGAATGCTGGGGATCAAACCTAGGTTGAGTACGTGCCAGGCAAGCTCCCTACCTGCTGTACTATCACTCCAACCCCAATTTTTAGTATCTCGGGACACCTAAGAGGGGCAGCAGTGAGGTAACATTCATTTAATGAAGGAAATAAGTATTGCTTCTTTTAACTAGAGACCATTAAGTTCTGGATCATAGTGACTAATAACACAGTTGTCTTTAAGAGTGTGATCTCAAAGCAAACAGCCACTGCAAGCAAAACAGCAAAGCTACAAGCAAAATACCCTAAGTGTGTCTTTTAACTATTAAAATATAGATAAGGTTGAACCACAAGGTAAAGATTATCATCCTAAACTTATCCTTCAGTCATTTCCAAAGTTCAGGCGTGTTTCATAACTGGCTGGAAGTCTTGTTTTAATTACCGATTGGCTGACTCTGCCCTCTAGGTTCTCAGGACCCAAGAACTTGCATTAGTGAAGAGTTCCTAGATTATGCTGATGCTAATTGGGGAATTGCATTTTGAGACTTGCTGATATATAGGTATTGTAATTTTCAATTGCTTGGTCATAAATCACCAAGCTGCAGTGATTGTAACAGCATAAACTGTCTAAACATAGCTATTTGGATACTTATGTAAGCTACTGTGAACTTAATTTAAAGTAGGTCTCTTCTTATTATAAGGTTCCACATTTTTTTAATAAGGCTCCATTTTTGCTGTGTTCAGGTTGGATTTTGAAACTGATAAGGTGAGATTAAATTGAGCATAAACTCAGCATAATGAAATCAGTGCTGGGATGCAGACGGGCAGCCAGTTGGGCCTTCCTAAGGCATCACCCCTCTCTGCTGCTTTATAGTGGCACTTGTTCTTCACACTTCTCAATCTAGAGCTTATCCTAGATTAAACCATGATTGAAATGAGAATGTTAAAGTTCTCAGATTCCAACAAAAAGTTCAAAGATTATTTTTCATCGCCAATTTCTCCAGCCTTGTTTTGTGTGAGAATTGGTTAATGGTTCTAGATCTTGAATTCTCAGATCAATAAAAAAAAAACTTTCTGAATTGATAAAGGGCATAGAAAAAATGTGAAAAGTAGAACAGTTGCAGCTTTATTCCTTCTCTATGGGAAAATCTGAAAACATAGAAAAGTATTGTGTGGAAAGCACAAAAAGTAGAGTTAATATGTTTTATGAGCTACTACTCACTTTTAACTCCTGTTCTGTGTCTTATTACATATTTTAAAATTACCTAATTTAAAATATTTATTTAAATTTGAGGGATTTGGGCCATCCCTAGAGCTCAGGGCTATTTCTGGTTCTGTGTTCAAAGGTAACTCCGAGTAATGCCCATGGAAATGTAGTGCTAGGGATTGAACAGGATTAGCCACATGCAAGGCAAGTTTCTTAAACCTATACAATCTCTCCAGTCCCAATTTACCTAAATGTTTATCTTCATCTCTTAGAAAAGACTAGTTTTGCTTGAGTAGTTCCGGCCCAGAAATCCTTTAATATAAGTTTAATGAACTGGTTTCTTTATTCAAATCCTTAAAATTTTTAGAGAATTTTTAAAATTAGTGAAAATTGATAAATTAGGATTATTCTTAGTTTTTCTCCTTTTTCAATTCATGACAGTCTTACATTATTAGAGGTAGAAAAGCAATTTCTATTTTTCCCTAAGTCAATTGCAGTCAAATCAGAACATTGACAAAGCCCTTTGTAAACTAAAATTAAATGAATATAAGACCAGTAATCTTGGAGCAAGAGCATCCCATATGGTCCTGAGCTTACTAGGAGTAATCCCTGAGCATATCCAGGAGTAAGCCCACAGCATTGCTGGGTATGCCCTACACCCACCAAAAAGCCAGTAGTCTCAATTATCTCATAGAAATTTAGAAGTGAGCTATATTATTTGGGACAAGATATATTTAATGTCTTAGATTAAAATACTTCGGTTATCTGGAGAGATAGCTTCAAGGGTTGGAACATAGGACTTGCATGAATGAGGCCCTGAATTCAGTCCACAGCCAGTTGTGACATTAGTACTACTGAGGAGACCCCTATAAATTTCCTTTGCCCTTGTCTAAAATCTCATAATCTACCACCAGTCACATGTGCTTGTGATACAGACTTTATAGTAGCTTTAATACAGCATGTGTCTGGATCAAAGTTGAATATATTCCTATGTATGCTCTGGTCAGACCAATGTTTGATAATTCAGAAATATTTTTGTAAATGAGTTTATTTTAGAGATAGCTAGTAGATTAAAGAATGAAAATCAAATAAAAGTATCCCAGTTTGAGACACTGAGATTATTTAGCCTAAAAGAGAGGAAAATTAAGGCCTGTTTCAGTTATAATTCTTTGGTACATAAACTATTTGAAGCGTTCTTGAATGCAAAATTATCAAGGAACTCAGAACAAGTAGAAGAATCAAGCAGGTTTGGAAAGATTGGGAGCCATTGCCAGGAAACGTGGTAGTTGACTTCTCCAGTGCTTTCCTCATGGGGGCCATTGCTCCATGACTTTTAAGTATTTTCGGTCAAGATTCAAAATAAGAACTTGAGCCTTCCATTCTCTCCTTAATGGGAAAGCCAAGTCTCAACAATCTGCCTTTAGTAGGGTAGAGGAATTTCTCCCAAATAATTTGGGTACTAATAGCAAAATAATAGGCAGATTTATGCTTTACATACATATGTACAAAATAACAGATGTCCACAACAGTGATGTGATCATGACCTTTGAATGTTTGGAAAAGGAGTGAGACTTGGGCAATAGTTGGAATGAATGTCAAGAAGCTTATTTGTGATTCAGCAGGAGGGAGAGCATTCTTCCAGTGAGAGTTGTTCGTAGACTACATTCTGAGGATCTTAATTTTATCAGGATTCTTTAGGTGTATATGACCTACCTTTGAATCATAGGAGCTTGATAAAAGAGAAAATTATTAGAAAAATGCTAAGGATATCACATATGAACAGGGGAAGGATTGACCATCCAAATTCTGAGAGGGGCAGAGACATTGGAATCATGGAATCAAGAGCACAGACACAGCTGACCCTAATTTTCTAATTCTTGCACCTCTACTTCTCTTTGAATATTGGCATAGTTTTTTTTTTCTCTTCAGTCTGTCTCAGTACATATAGCATTATTGGTAGGACACTTATCTGGCATGCCGTCAACCCAAGTTCAATCATGGGCATATCAAATAGTCCCCTGAGGAACATCAGGAATGACCCCTCAGCCAAAAGCCAGGAATGATCACTGACTATAATTAGGCATAAATCCAAAATTTTAAAAAGAGGGGAAGAAAAGAGAAAAAAGAACTGCTGGCATCCCATGTGGTCCTCGATTCTGCCAGGAGTGATTTCTGAGGGTAGAGCCAGGTGTAACCCCTGAGCGCCATTGACTGTGGCCCAAAAACAAAACAAACAACATTTTAAGGATAAATGTCTCATAAAAAAACTTCCCAAGGAAATGATTTTAGATTGCCAATGACCAATTCAATTTTTCTCCCTTTTAGCTTAGACAGGATTAAATTAAATATGAACAATGTCATTGAATATAAGATGTTTAAAATTAGTGGAATGTCTGTGTATATTTGACTCTCTACTACTCTTATTTAGTGATATTTAATGAAGGGAAACAACATTTAGCTTTTTCTTATTAAAACCCCCTCCTTTACAAAATAGAACAGAGGCCATCCTCAGCTGCTCTTGGCATTGGTCTGATAAGCCTGGTTGTGCTTAGAGCCACCAAGGCTAGTGCTTTTCTATACATGGCATCTTCTACACATCATATGGTGCAACTCCGTTTCATGTTGCTCTGTTTATACATGCTTTGCCTCTGTCTTCTCCTTTCAGTAGTATGCTTTGTCATCTTACAAAATGGTAACTCAGGGTGAAAGGTGTATATCTCACATTGCAAGGACCCAGAGTTTTATCCTTGGCACCTCAGAGCCCCATAAACATCCCTGGAGATGGGCTTGGTCTCCAATCGTGGTACAAAGCAGTGCAACATAGCTGAGCCTAGCAGTAAACCGTGCAACCACTTGACTGAATATCTCTATAGGTGGCCCCTGGTCCCCTGAACACTGCTTGGGAAATCCATCTCCCCCCAAAACAATACAAAACAGCCTTCCTGCCAGTGTGTCAACATTGTACTTGGCTTAGAGTTATAAACGGAACAGGACAGACAGGTGTTGCTCTCAGGGTGCGTACGTTTTCATTCTTATTTCTTCCTAAGAATCTTGTGTTGCCTATGAGTGTTTCCGGGATTCAATTAAATATTCTATTTTCCATCTCTTATTTCATAATCTTTCTCCCTCATCCAAAATGCAGTGTGTCCAAATCTCCGTGAATGGTTTTAATGCTTGGGAGTGGCTGCATTCCATTAAGATGAAATCTAAGCCAAGCAAGTAATACTTACAAGCAGACACATGAGAATATGTTATGAAGAGGAAAATTCTCATATTTAGTGACTTTCTTGCCAATTGGACAATTTTTTGGCAAAAGCTTGAAGTCACCTTAAGAGTTATTGAAGATTCTAAATATGAGATCTCAAAGGGTGCCATTCATCTTCTTTAAAATGAAATCCAGGTATTTGAATGAACCGTTAATCAAATACCTTCTACATAGTCCATATTTGTAAAATTCCCCGTTTTGTGTCAGTTTTATAACGTTGGTTCCATGTTGTTTTAATATTATAAATGAGACACTTCTAACTATAAAGTGTAGTCTAGGTTTAAATTGTAACATGTCCAAACATAGAGAAAATTCTAAAATAGGATCTAAACTGTTGGCTAAACATCAGTTATTTTAAAAATATCACAAAACACAACTATTATTTTGAATTATATTTTTTGTTGTTCAGTAGACTTTAATGTTTTGCTTTGTCACAGGGAAGGTTCACCCGTGACAGATTGCAAATAGCTTAAAATTAGATAAAATTATTAGCCCTACTTTACAGATGATGAAGTTGAGTCATAGAAAATTCAAATCATACTTTTAAAATTAGAATTATGGTTCAACAACAGTCTATATGTCTCTAAGGGCTGTGCTCTTTTCTTAGTGTAAAACTCATTAAATTTTAGGATATTAGAGGAAAAATTATTTATAGTCATAATAATATTTATACTTTGGGCATACAGCATACCATAATTGCTGCCAAAAATGCCAAACATTTCCCTCACAATGATCTCTAGTTTCCTTATGGTCTTCCTGAGCTCTCCTAACCCCAACTACTCACCTCTCCCAATCCCTGCTTGATAACCACGATTCTATTGTCAGATTCTGTGGGTTTGTTTCATTGGATTTTGTCTATTACCTGGATTTGAGTGACGTCATTCAGTATTTATCTTCCTCTTGAAGCCAATACTTTTAATCTCTACAATGATCCTGAATTTTAGTCAGTTGGGTACTTTCCCATATACTATATTCAAGGAATTAAGCTGGGGCTATATTTGAGAAAGCAGTATGGAAAAGAAAGTAATATAGGGATTGGGGATGTAACTCAGTGGAAGAGTGCATGCTTCACTGTATAAGTACCCTAGATTTCATTCCTAGTACACACACAGAGGAAATACTATGCATATTAGTTTTGGGTAGAAGGAAAACTGAACCATAGATTAGAAGATTTGTTTGAGTTCTGGTAGCATTACTTTCAGCCAAGTACTTGGAGGCAACTCTTATTAGATTCCTAGTGTACTATAATGAAAGTACCATACAGTTATTTTTACCGTTGTAAAAGATTTAAAGGCAGTGTTGCATTTTTTCTGAACACCTTAGAAAAATTTACTTCTTTGCCTTCTTCATTGTCTAAAGGCTACCCATGTTTCTCAACCCCTCCTTTAATTTTCCAAGGACTTCAATCTTGTCTCTAATTTCATTTTCCCATCTACTTTGTCTCTTACCCTTTTCTCTTCCCTCATCTAAGGCTCCTTGTAACTACATAAGGTCCACCTGATAAAGATAATATTCCCATCTCAGATTCCATAGTTTAAACATATCCCAAAATTTCTTTCCCTTTGTAAGGTAACATTTTCACAGGTTCCAGAGATTAGGGTTTGACCCTGTCTGGAAGATCCTTATTTTATCAAGCACAATGACTTTATTGTATGGGTCACAAGATCTTCATTTGTAAAACAAAAGGATCTAACCGGATAATATTTGAGGAGTCTTTCAGTTCTAAAATTTCCATTCTATCTCTCAAATTTTTATTGCTTTCATCAAAAGCATCCTTGAGTACCACTGGAATTGAACTCTGAGTATAGAGCCAGGAGTAAGCCCTAAGCACTGCTGGGTATGACTCCGAAACAAAACAGAACAAAACAAAGTAAGGCTTTTGTTATGGAAACAATTTTTGGTCTAATGAACAAGTATTTTTTCATATTTTATTTTAAACAATACAGTGAGTAAGAATTAGTAGAGTCAAAAAAGAAACTAAGAGGCTCAGATCTGCAAGTGACATATTCTTTGCTCTTTGTTATATAGCCCAGCTCTGGGACTGCATTAGTGTGGAGAATATTTGTAGCTTTTTTTAGGAATTCACTGATTAATTTAGAACCTTTGTGTTGGAGAGTAATACACAAATAAAGCTCTATTGTTAGGTTTCACTTGGCTATAAATTACAAACCTTCAACTCTTAATGATGTAAACAATAAGGACATTTATCATATTGTTATCTCACACAATGAGGCTAGAGTTGGTAGCGGTTCTGCAACTGAGTGATTTTCAATAATAATTCATATTTCTGAGAGACAGAGAGACGGGATACAAATTAAGGTACAGACAAAGCATTGTAATTAAGCCCCAGTTTAATGTACAGTTTCACATGGCTCCTCAGTCTTCATGGAGGATAACTTCATGGAGGAGACCCCTCGACACTAATGTGGCCCTGGTGTCTCGAGAACCACATCCTCTGCCCTTGCACTGAAAACACTGTCATGCTTGGCTGAATTTTTCTGGGACTTGCCTTAGACCACTAGGGTGCTCCCCACAAACAAAACAAAAACAGTAATAAAAAATTTAAGTTTCTGGCTGAGATATAGCTCAGTGGTGAAGGACATACCTTGTATGGATTAGATCCTGGATTAAATCCCTAACACCACAAAAACCCAACCAACCAACAAACAACTCCTTCTCATTTCTTCATGGTTTTTTTACTTTACTTTTAATAGACTTGCCCTCGAAGGATGTACCCTCATGGGATCACAAGACAGCTGTAACATTTTCACTACCTCCTAAACCAATGTTATCCAAACACAAAAGAAAGATCATCTCTCCTGTAACTTCTTAAGAAGAAGGAAATCTTCCTCCAGTATATTTAACAGACATGCCCAGATAATTAATTGAGCAGAATTCTGACACATTACCATTTCAAAACAATTTTCAGGCAAGGAGAATGAGATGACTGGGTAGCTTTATGTTGTACTGTTGAACTCTAAGCAGTGTTGGGAGTGTATAATTTCCGTCCTATCTAATATAGTAACCACTGTCCACATGTGGCGGTTATTGAACCCTTGGAAAGCAGCTAGCATAACCAAGGAAATGAGCTTTTAAAACCAATACAAATTGAAGAGCCATATATGGCTAATAGGTACCATGTTAGAACCACAGAGGACTAGAGCAATAATTTGGGACAGATGGGTGTTGGATAGTAAGCCGATTATTGTGTTCACTACATCTTGATAGATAAAACAATGAACGGGAGGCAAACTTAGCTTTAGAACTTTTATAATTTATCCACCCAGGATCCTTTTTGGAGACAAACAAATCAAATACAACGAATAAATAAGACAAGGTTAGTGCATACACTTTACAGAGTCTCACAGTAGCAGCATCTTTTAGGGAAAAGGAGTAAGATGGGAGAACATGGCATATCAACATGATTCAGTGAATAATGGAGGTTTGATTGGGGTCAAATTGGCAATAGATTCTGCAGATGATATAGCCTCCTCTTCCATTAGGAGGCAGATTTGTTTTGAAGCTAAGGAAATATAGAGATGATGTCTAGGAGAATGTATCCATCAGATTTATACTCAAAAACCACTTCCTGTATTCCAGGTACTATTCTAAATGTTAAAAAGAGAAGACTGGGGCCGGAGAGATAGCATGGAGGTAAGGCATTTGCCTTTCATGCAGAAGGTCTGTGGTTTGAATCCCGGCATCCCATATGGTTCCCTGAGCCAGCCGGGGGCGATTTCTGAGCATAGAGCCAGAAGTAACCCCTGAGCGCTGCTGGATGTGACCCAAAAACAAAAAAGAGAGAGAGAAGACTAAGCTGCTATCCTCATGGAACTTAGCTATTACAAACAAATAAGTAATCTATTACACACTGCGATAAAAGCTAAGTGAAGTATATACTTAACAAATGCCAGAGTCAGGGATTTTAATGTCAAAAACTTCAGAGGGTTGAATTTTTCCTCTGGAAAAAAAGCAACCTACTTATAAGATCCTTTAGTTTCAGAGAAATAAAAAAGATTAAATGGGGCCAAAGTAGCAATGCAATGGGTAGGTGCTTGCCTTGCATGCTGCTGACCCACGTTCAATTCCCAAAATTCCTTCTGTCTTCCTGAGCCCTGCCAGGAGTAAGATCTGAGCACTGCTGAGTGTGACACCAAAATAAACAAACAAAAATGACTGTTTGAGTTAGCTAAAAGCAAAAGAGAAAAATTAAATTGGGATGTCTTAAATAAACTGTTCTAGTTTTTGTTCAATCATAAAATGATATTATTAATAATAATAATTATATGGGTTCTGAAATGATTGTCCATTATCAAAATATAAAATATTTTACAAAGTGACAAAACATGGATTTCTTTATTTAATCAAGGTTTAATTTATATTTCACTTAAATTAAACAATCATTAACTTACTGAAATCAGATCACTAGTTTACTTAAGTTAAGGAAATCTGTATCTTAGTTTTCCAAAGTTAAAAGGAAACAGTAGTGAGTAGCAAAACAGTAGTAGGTACAATTGTAAGAATGTTAGGAGACAGTGTCTTTGGCACTGTACTGAAATTTGTTTATATTATCCCTTTTGAAGTTTCATATTGACCCTTGGAGTATAACAACTTAGAACCTTGTTTTTAAAGATGAAAAATGAGATTTAGAGAAATACAGAATTATTTTCCCCAGACCTTAAATTCAGACATGGCAGTCAGAATTGGTACCTGGTCTAGAGCGTCTCTGGATGGTGTGTGTGTGTGTGTGTGTGTGTGTGTGTGTGTGTGTGTGTGTGTGTGTGTGTGTGTGTGTTTGTACACCTTGTGTGTGTGTGTGTGTGTGTGTGTGTGTGTGTGTGTTTGTACACCTTCCACCCTGTAAACTATTCTCTTTTTTGGGATTACTTTGGCCCGAATATGTGGCAGAAGAAGGGGTGGCTCACAGTTTAATATAGAAGTCAGCACATTCCAGCCCTTGACCCACAGCCAGTTCTGCCTTCCATCCTATAAATGAATGAATGTTCCTGCAGCATGGCTCTGCTTACTCATTCAGATATTGTCTCACTGCTTTTCACTACACCAACAAGACTAAAACGTGTCTCCTCTTTTTCCTCTTTAACTTCTAGAAAGTTCGTTGACCCTTGCCATAATACATTAGAAAACTCCAAGTCTGTGTGACATATCACAGTGACCGCTTCTCTTTCCTTCAAGAGTCTAATTTAAAAACAAAAGTGTTAAGGTTACTGTCCCATAATTGTGTAGGCTACAGGCATAGACAGTGACTGGAGAGTTTTTTGTGGAGGTGAACAAGAATGGTCTATTTCTGGACAACTACGGGCCCTCTGTGCATGGCTGGCTGGCAGTCTCTCATTCTGCCTTCCTGGCCTTGAAATTCTGCTTGTTGCTGCTCCTCTGAGAAGGAATGTGTATTCACGAGTGAGGCACTCCATTAGTCATGGTGCATTTCCTGGGCCCTGGAGACACAGGCATGACATCACCAAGGGCCAATGAGAAAGGAATCTCTGTAGGGAAGGCCTCAAACCTCTTCAGAGGACTGTAGACTGTGTGTTCTGTTCGTAGCCCTCAGGGTGTGATTTGCGCCAGCCCTCCTCATCCAGCCTTATTCTGGGCACAAAAGACTCACTTCCAGACCCTAGAGGCCAGGACAAGCTTGAAAATCTGCAGAGCTGGAGGCACATTCCCATTTCGTATTTTTTTCCGAGGCTCACATTTTAATTCCCACAGAGTTTTCCACTGCTAATGACGTTGTTACTTCATGTGGTGAAGGGTGGGTGGTGAAAGATGAAGTCTGCATTAGATAAAAAAGACACTTGGCAAGTTAGAATTTCTGGATAAGTATAGGTTGGTGGCAGAACAAAATCAGAAGCATACTTCGCCATTTTGTGACATTGCTTTTGGGTGTAGTTTAATATAATCAGACAACATCATTTAACAGCAAAGGCTCCCAGCGAAATTAGTGTGGCTCAGAATAGGACAATTACCAAAGGAACTTTAGTAAGGGCATTAGTAGCTCATTAAATCTTTTTCTTTGAGAAGAAATTAATTTTTTTTGGGGGGGGGGATTTAAGCCTTTTTTGGATAACCCTCCACCTTCTCTGTTTTATTTTTTTAATTTGATTTATAGAAATCAGGCTCATGGATAGCTATTTATTCTGTAATCAAAAAGTGTTTCAGAAGACATATTTGAGTTGGAGGTGAAGGTTGGGCCATAGTTGATGATGCTTAGTGCTTTTTCCTGGACCTGTGCTTAGGGGTCACTCCTAGAGATGCCCAGGGGACCAGATATAATGCTTAGAGTTGAATTAGAGTTGGATGTATGTAAAAGAAGCACTTTATACCCCATACTATCTCTCCAATCCTGAAAGACTTATTTCCTACTGGGTAATAATAATTCAGTCTCTTGCTTAAAAAGTAATTGATAATTGGGAATTTCCCCCCTTTAAACATTATTCAGGAAGACTGAGGCACAGAACTCAGTCGGAGGTTGCTCTGGAAACAATCTGCAGTTTAATTCAAATTGTGTTTTCCAATCTTATCATCTTATGATTGAATCATTCTTTGAGTAGTATTCTTCATGTTGAACACCTTTTTAATAGTCTGAGAAAGTTGGGGAAATATCTGGTTCCGTTAGTATGTTTTCTGTGGCAGCCTTAACCAGAGGATGTCATCTCCATTGATTTGAAAAGACACACGCGCTCGCGCACACACACACACACACACACACACACACACACACACACGCACGCACGCACGCACACACACACACACGCACGCACGCACGCACGCACGCACACACACACACTAACTACTCTAAAAATCTTTGTGACTTTTTCTACTCTGGAGAATCCTATGTTCTCTCTTGATCATGTATTTTCCTCTGTTCTTTTCACTCAGAGAAGGTTATATTCTATCTTGAACATTTATTCTTGCACACTGCTCTCACATCTTTTTAAATAAATTTCTTTCAACAAAAATGATTTTGCTTTACCAAAAGAAAATTCTTTGTTTTTGCAAGTTGATTTCTTTTGGTCATTATATAGGCTTTAAAATTATTTTTTAATATATTTATACAATTTGATTACAGACATGATTGTAGTTGGATTTCAGTCATATAAAGAACACTCCCCTTCACCAGTGTAACATTTCCATCACCAATGCCCCAAATCTCTCACCTCCCTACATCCCCCCACCTGTATTTGAGACAGGCTTTCTACTTCCCTCATTCATTCACATTGAATTTTTTTTTTTTTTTTTGGTTTTTGGGCCACACCCGGTGACGCTCAGGGGTTACTCCTGGCTATTTACTCAGAAGTCGCTCCTGGCAGGCACGGGGGACCATATGGGGAACCGGGGGATCAAACCGAGGTCCGTCCTAGGTTAGCGCAGGCACCTTATCTCCAGCGCCACCGCCCGGCCCCCACATTGAAATTATTTTAAAGCACATGAACTCATACTGATTTCCTAAGAAAGGATATACTAGTAATTAAAGGAATTTCCTTTGGAACTCTGATATGCTGTAAATATGGGCACTTTCCAGCACTCCAGAGATTCCCCCTCAGAGAGCTCTGTACAACTCCAAACATTAAATATTAAAATTTAAGAATATCTCGAGGACGTGTTCTGAATGACTGCTTTTTTAAACTCTGAAAACTGGGCTAGAGAGAGACGGTATCTTCTTTCTTGTGTCATTCCTCGAAGCACAGATTCGATGTATGAATACCTCTTAGAGAAACCCTTGAAAGGACATTCCTTCGCTTCTTTACATAAAACTGGTCTTGTTTTCCCTTGACAACTTCAAGCTTTGCTTCATTAACTGCACTGCTTGTTTTCCACAACCCTTTGCTTGGGGTAAAAAAGCAGGTTCGTCTGGCCTCGCAGAACTGGAGCAGAACTAAAACTTAAAAGACAGGTTTCTTTAGGCAGTAGGTGTGGAGCTGGAGGTTCTGTGAACTTTCTTAACTGCCTCCATTCTCCGCAGAGGTGTTCATTCTCCTCATTCTCATCCCCCAGCCTCTCCCACCTGAACTAATATTTGCTATTTCTCAGAGGGCTGTACTGAATACCGATGACAAAATAGCCATACCTCTTTGGAGGTCAGTGTATTTGGAGGGTGGGGACTTGGTCCACACCCAGTGATGCTCAGGGGTTGCTCCTGGCTCTGTGTTCAGGGGTCATTCATAGCATGCAAAACAAATGCTTTACCCTCTGTACTATCTCTCTGGCTCTTTGGCTCTCTCAATCTTAGATAGGCATGCAATTACTTTTTAGTTCCAACGCTAGTCAAAAAAATCTCTTGAAGTTGGCATCTTCTCATCAGGTTCCCAGATGCTGCTTTGGTGAGGACAGGAATGAGAATGGCTCAGTGAAGTTAGCTGCTGCATGGAGAGAACACATCTTGAAATTTTGAGATCCAGGTAATCCTTAAAGCAGGCTGTGCCATCACGTCCTCTCCCAATTCAGTTTTTGCTCATTTGGGAACAATAGAGGCCTCCCTGGGAAACCCTCCCAGAGCGTTGGCATGCCCCAGTGATCCCTGCACTCAAACCATCAACATTTACTGTAGAAGAAAACTCCCAAGATCCTGGCAGTTAGAGGTCACAACAGATAGGTTTATGAAAAGTCAAGGATGAGTCACATCACTCTTAAAGCGGTTGGCATCAATTTATTACACAATACCAAACACTAAAGGAAGAAAAGCCTTGCGTCTCATTAAAGAACCCAGACAAAAATCCCACTTAATCCATCTTGCTTTTCCTTTTCCTTTAACTCAGCTGGTGTGCAGGTGTAGGGCCGCTTGGCAGAAGCTTTGAACATTTGGAAAAGGGAGTCATTAGTGAAAGACACTGACACACACTTCCCTTGGAATGTTGCTGATGTCATGGAAAACTGGGACCTTCGCAGTAACCCCTGACAACCAGAGCTACAGTAAACAGTAAATGTTACCTCCACCGAGGCATTGGTTTTTAAAAAGTTTTAACAGGCGAGGGCTTGCCAGCCACAACTCATAAAAATGTTCTTATAATTTTACCCTGCTCTCTAAAAGCGCTGGAGAACTGCTAGGGTTTCTTTGCCACTTGGGGATGCAAAGCCAAATCCCTGTCAGTTTTGGGGTCCACTATTCAGTATTTACAGCCCTTCTCCAGCTCTCCACATACCCCCTGCAGTACGCACTGAGTTAGACTTGGTTGGTTTAATACTTAAAGAAGCCTTTTGTCTGATGAAGTTGCTTCAGTTGCTGGTGATGAGGGTGGATCTAGGTGCTAGACTTTGCCTAATGTAATAGCATAACCCAGTCGGGTTAGTTTGTCGACTTCAACCTGTATAGACACTATTTCAACCGACTTGAAACACTGGGACCATGTAGTATCCTATGGTTCTAATTTCAAACTAGGTGTATCTTATGAAAATGAACATGTGCTATCACATAGAACTATCTATGATGGTTCCTGCCAACAGTTTGAGAAATAAAAGACACAGAAACCAAGAAAGGATTTTTCTTTTTCTTTTTTCTTTTTTTTTTGGTTTTTGGGCCACACCCGGTGACGCTCAGGGGTTACTCCTGGCTATTCGCTCAGAAGTCGCTCCTGGCAGGCACGGGGGACCATATGGGGAACCGGGGGATCGAACTGTGGTCCGTCCTAGGTTAGCGCAGGCACCTTACCTCCAGTGCCATTACAAGTACTTTGTAAAGGATTTTTCTACCATGATTGGTAGGTTTCTAGGATGAAAGGTTCCTAGACCAAATCTCAATGTGAGAAGATGCAGAATTGCTGGCACTGCTTTTGTAAGGCGACCTTGTAATATATCACGAATCTAGGTTATTTATTTTTCAGAGTAAAGGGGTTCAACCTTTTTTTTTCTTTAACTTTTGTAAATCATTGCAAACTAGCCGAGAGCCTCTAACATGTGTTTCCAAAGTATCTCCTACTCTGGGCATCTATTTTCACATTTTAGTTCTCTGTTTATTTTCAGTACCAGAAGTACTGTCTTTATATCTCCTTGTTACCAGTATATAATTATTAGAGCTTGATAAGAGATGCACACTTACAGATTACCTGTTAAATGAAAGGAATAGAAGAACGAACACGATAGCAAATTTAGCAGGTGTTTCTGCAGTCTTCTGATCAATAGAGGCATTTATTGAATGATTTAAATACCATAAATAAATCTTGAGAATAATCTAGCTTCCTGTTTTCAAAACTAAACAACTTTTAAATCTTACTACTAAAACTTATTTTTTTATATTCTTACTTTTAACTATTGTGACTTGCTCCAAGGAGCTGAATTTGATTGACATAATTCAGTGGTTTTTAATCTTCAACAATAAGCTCATCTCTCTGGACTTGAAATACCATGCAGATGTTTTCTTTACTGAGGACATTTTGAATTTCAAAGGTTACATTTTCCTCTGAAGAATTACACTGATATGGAAAGACCACATCGCTCAGTGTAACACAATCAATCTTGTTCCTTTGATAGCATTCCCACTGATAATACTTTAGCCCTTTATATTTCCCTAGTTTGTCAATCCAGAGCCCTTTCTTTTGATTTCTAAGAAAAATTGATTTTCAATCCTAAATTGATAAGATTGACGTTCTGTGTGGTTCCTCTGGAGTTCTTCAGAATAACAGACTGTGTCCATTTCAGAATGGCACTTTCACCCAATACTATATATTTAAGCATTTTCTGTCTTTCCACACAGTTTTATTGATAAAGAGTTGACATATATTGCCATTATTTTGAACATGTAACTAGATTTCAATGGCTTTATTCTGCTTTGCCTTTCCCTGCATCATTTATTTGAGTCTTACCAATTATATGTCTCTCAGATTGCTTTCTTTTTCTCAAGACCTAAAAGTTTGGATAATTACTTCCCAAACCTAGATACCATTGCTTCATTTAAAAGCAGAGAATGAGGGCTAGCAAGATAGCACAGCAGTGGGGCGTTTGCCTTGCATGCAACCAATCCAGGATGGACCTGGTTCAAATCCTGGCATCCCTTATGGTTTCCCCAAGCCTGTTAGGGGCGATTTTTTTTTGGTTTTGGGGTCACACCTGGCAGCCCTCAGGGGTTACTCCTAGCTCTATGCTCAGAAATCACTCCTGGCAGGCTTAGGGGACCATGTGGGATACCAGGATTTGAACCACTGTTTTTCTGCATGCAAGGCAAAAGCCTTACCTCTGTGCTATCTCTCCAGCCCCAGTCTGGGGTGATTTCTGAGCGCAGAGCCAGGAGTAACCCCTGAGCACCATTGGGTGTGATCCAAAAACCAAAAATAAATAAATAAATAAATAAAAAAGCCAAGAATGTAGCATAGTTTTTCAAGTACTCATTAAAGTAGGAATGGATAGGAAAGAAATGATTGTTCTATCATTTGGGTTGAAGACCTAAAGGAATACTGACTTTTGTGACCAGAACACTGGTCGCATCCCATCCAGAATGGGAGAAATAATACTAACCTAACTTTGTCTCTTCTTAAATAT
>PVKC010020558.1:0-18574 GCA_004027635.1 Crocidura indochinensis
AGGGACAAAGTAATTGTACATGGGTTCTGTTTTGTTTTTGTTAATATTCTTTGGCTAAAAGCTCAATGTTAAGATATCAGCAAGGGGACTTATGTGAAATCTGTTTATGGGTGATCGTCCTTCCACTGTAACTTTACCTTGTCCTCTTTCTTTACATCTTTGTTCTCATATTTCAAAATAAAAAATTAAAAAAAAAAGAATGAGAATGAAAACAAACTATCAGGAGTATACAAGCAATATTATGGCAGAACCAATAAGCCTCACAAAAACTAAAAATCAGAGCAGAAATGAACGGCATAGGAATCAAGAAAAGAATACAAAGAATACAAAGGTTCAATAAAACAAGAGCCTGGTTTTGAGAAAGACTAAGAAAGAAGAATCAGCGATCCTAATAGCACAGTGATGGGGCGTTTGCCTTGCATGCAGCTCATCCAAGACAGACCTGGGTTCAATCTCTGGCATCCCATATGGTCCCCTGCTCTGAGACTGCCAGGAGTGATTTCTAAATATAAAACCAGGAGTAACACCTGAGTGCCACTGGGTATGGCCCCAACTACCCCCCCCCCAAAAAAAAAAGAATAAGCAAGAGCAACAAACTCTAGCATATAAAGAAGCAGAGAGAATGGGCCAGAGCAACAGCACAGTGAATAGGGGATTTGCCTTGCAGTTGGCTGACCTGGGCTCGATCCCTGGCATCCCATATTGTTGTCCAAGCCTGCCAGAAAAATTTCTGAGTGCAGAGCCAGTAATAACCTGAGTACCACCACCAAGTATGGCCAAAAACTAAAACCAAAACCAACCAAACAAAAAACCCAAAATTAAAAACTTGATTAGAGATGAAAGAAAAGAAATGACAATAGATACCTCAGGAACCAGAGTGACAACAAAGCCATAGGACGTTTGCCTTCATGCAGACCACCTGAGATAGATGGGGTTTGGTCCCCGGCACCCCATATGGTTCCCAGAACCTGCCAGGAGTGATTTCTGAGCACCGCCAGGTGTGACCCAACACCCAAACCAACAGACACCTTGGAAATAGAAATGATCGTAAGAGGGTCTATGCCACTAAATTAGAGAATTTAAAAGAAATGGAAAATTTCTTTCAATCATATGACCTCTAAAGACTTATCAAGGGGAAACCTGACAAATCACATGGAAAAAATAGTGAAGTAGTAATTAAGATCCCTAATAAAATCTTACTGAACCAAGATCAACTATATATCAATATAAACAAAATATCAAGATCATATACCACATTAATATATGCAAATCAATTAGTGTAATGACAAAAAAAGCCTTAAGGACTCCAAACATCTCTTAGAATCAATAAAACAATATCGCAAGGTATTAGGCTAAAAAAAAAAAAAATCAACACACGAAAGCTCATGACATTTCTGCATTCCAATCATAAACTAGAGTAAAAATAAAAATCAAAATAGTGTCCACAAATATCAAATACCTAGGAAATCAACAGAAGATGTGATTTTACTTCTATCTCTGCACACAGGGGTCACTCCTGACAGGGGACTAGATGTGGTGTCAGGCATCAAATCTAGGTGCCTGGTAAATACCTTACCTGCTGTAATATTTTTTTGGCCTATGAAAGATTACTGAAAAAATATGAGGTCACTAACAAATTGGAATATATTCCACAGTTCATGGATTTCATTTATTATTATTTTTTGGTTTTGCTCAGGGGTTATTCCTGGCTACGGGATCATTCCCTGTCTAGGGGCTGGGGGTCAAACCCAGGATTATCCTGAGCAGCCGCATGCAAGGCAAAAGCCCTACCATTGTGCTATCGCTCTGGCCCCAGACCATGGATTTTAGAATTCACTGTCAGAATGACCTCCACATTTAAGTATGCAATATGGGGTAGTGATTGATATTGATATAAGAAGCTGATGTTACTATGATCTGTCCCTAGGTTAGAGCACCTAAAAGGGAATATGGACTGAAACAAATTGTGACAAAGACATAATTAAAATATATTTAAAATGTAAGTGATTATTCAATATTCATAATAGCTGGTTTCAAACTTACTTAAGTTAGTTACGTAATATGCTAGTTTAGTTTAGTAATATGTTTCAGACTTACTTTAGTTCATTGAGAGGTCTTGAAGGTGCTTTATCTGCATAGGAATTCTTAGGAGCAATAACGGCATTTACTCTTAATTTTTTATTGTCACGGACCTGAATATAAGGAAAAGAAAAGAGCTATTTTAGTTCTTTCATTGATATGCACTATCAATTAAATATTTGGGGCAAATATGGCTGTGCTCAGTGGATATTCCTGGTAGGTTTCAGGGGACCATATAGTGTAAGGTCTGATGAATATAAGACAAATCATATTACCAACTGTACCAGTATTCAAAATTATTTTAAAAATCATTATTAAAACTGGCATTCCTGGAATGATCACTTAAAAACAAATTACTTTATAGCACTTATAAGGAAAAATGTATCACACTGTAACTATGTAATTATTTTTATGAGTCCATTTCTCTTTTGGGAAGTGTTGGGGATTAAACCCATTCATGGCCTCACATGTGCAAGCCAAGTATCCTACCAATAAACTAGACCCCTGCCCCTCAACTCCGTATTTAAAATAGTCAATGATAAATTCTCGAAAGTTAAGGAAGCAGTAATACTAAAGCTTTGAGAAACTAAGAAAGGAAGAACATTTCCCAAGTCATTTTATGGGGCTGGAAAGATAGAAAAGAAGGTATGGCACTAGGCTTCCAATTGACTGATCTTATTCAATCCTTGGCACCACATATAGTTCCAAGGTCCCTTCAAGAGTGATCTCTGAAGGCAGGGCTAGGAATAAGCTCTGATGTACAGCACAAAATGACATCCCCCTATCTTTCACTGAATGTCATATTATGAAAACAAGCATAATCCTGATCCCTAAACATAACCAGGCATTATAATATCCTCCATGAACAATATACAAATTCTTAATAAAATACCCTATGAGTAAATAAGATGAAGCAACATATAAACAGAACTCATGACTTAATAGTTTTTCCCAGGAATGACCTTCAAGATTCAAATTAGGGACGGGGCGGTGGCGCTGGAGGTAAGGTGCCTGCCTTGCCTGCGCTAACCTAGGACGGACCACGGTTCAATCCCCCAGTTTCCCATACGGTCCCTCAAGCCAGGAGCGACTTCTGAGCGCATAGCCAGGAGTAACCCCTGAGTGTCACTGGATGTGGCCCAAAAACCAAAAAAAAAAAAAAAGATTCAAATTAATTTATTAAATATGAAAGTCATAGAATCATCTCTGCTAATGCTAAAAAAGACAAATTTAACAGCCAAGCATATAGAAACTCAGTAAAGTAGGAAGAGAAGAAAACGTTTTTTTAACAAAAATGAAAAATGTTTTGCAGACATTGAAAAGTGAACACTCAATAACTTTCTCCCTAGTACTGCAAAGAAGAAAGGATGTCTGACTTTTCCTCTTCTCTTCAAAATTGCCATGGAGGTACAAACCAATCTAGTGAAACCTGAAAGAGGTAATGGGCCAGAGAAATAGCTCAAAGATGGACGTGCAGGCTTTGCATGCATGGTCTCCAGGTTTTAAATCCAGTACTGCAAAGTCCTGAGTAGAAGTGGAATAAAAGAGCCAGAAACAATTCAAGAACCACTAGGTGTGGTCCAACCTCAACCCACCAAAATAAATAAGAAACTTAAATATGCAAAAAATAAACAAGATACCCTTTATTTGTTCTAAAATTGTAAATAAATGAGTATCAACTCGTGGTGTTCTTTCACACTTTCTCTAGGAAATACAGAAGTAAATATAGATAATAAGGTATGTATATGAGGACTTATAAGCAACACCAGCAGCAATGTATCCCAACTATGGTTACTAAACAACTAGGGTTCTAGGATTCATAAGATTAAATCTTACTTTGCCAAAAAAAAGTTATGATCAAGCATAACAGCAACAGAAGCAGGAGAACAAGTCTTACTAATCAAGTTTAGGACCATTTGAGAATTTAAACAATGACAGATTATAATAAAAGGAAGAAGACAAAAAGCTCTATGCACCATGTAAATTAATAAATATTAGTTTTGGTTTTTGGACCACACCCGGAGGTGTTCAAGAGTTACTCCTGGGACCTGAGAGATAGGACAGCATACAGAAGGACCTTGGTTGGAATCCCATATGGTCCCAGGAGCCTGCAGAGACTATTTCTGAGCATAGAGTCAGGAGTTAACCCCTGAGCGCTGCTGGGTGTGACCCAAGCAAACCAAAGCAAAACAAAGGGAAAAAATGAGCTATTCCTCTCTCCTCTCTCTTCTCCTCTCCTCTCTCCTTTCCTCTTCACTCTCACTCTCTCTGTGAAGGGGGTTGGTGTCTGGTGTCTGACTCCCTTCTGTGTGCTAAGGCACAAAGAGAAGGCCTGAAAAAAATCTCTCCAGTCTCCACCCATTTGAGCTGTCTCTTGAAATTCTTCTGAGGAGGCCAAGAAAGACCCAGTGAAAACTGTATCCTAGAGGCTCCTCAGCAGACAGTAGCTCCAGAAGAACACACCCAATTCGCTTCACAGCCAGGCGCTTTAACTAATGAACCCCACTATTACACATAGAAAAAAGTCACACTACAAAACCTGACAATGGGAAAACCACGTACACAAATACCATGCACAGAGAATGAAGATGATAGTTCTGATGACCGAAAAAATACCAACCACCTGATTAATTTCTCAGATAAAGAGTTAGAATAGAAATATGGAGGATTCTCATAGAAATCAAAGAACATTTAGATTGAGCTGAACTGAACATGAAGATAGAAATCAGAAAACTCCAAAGTGAAATAAAAAGTCTACAAAACTCAATAGATGAACTGAAAACCTCAATGGAAAGCCTCTCCAATAGGGTAACAGCAGCCGAGGACAGAATCAGTGAACTGAAAGATGAGATGCAAAACAAATCTATACAACAGAAGAGATTGGAAAAGAACCTTAAAGCAAATGATCAGACAATGGAAAAAGTACTCAAATAATGTGAACAGATGAAAACAGAAGTCTTTGATAAACTAAACAGAAAAAAACATAAGAATGATTGGAGTCCAAAAGACTCAGGAAGAAAATCCCCAGAGAGTATTAACAATCAAGGACAAACTCCCAGAACTAAAGACTGCATGGAACCAAATCCTGCAAGCTTGAAGAGTACGAACTAAAAGAGGCCTAAAGAAAAGCAGCCAAGACACATCCCAGTCACAATGATGAATCCCACAAATAGAGATATAGTACCAAAAGCAGCAAGATCAAAAAGGGAACTTACACTCCAAGGAGCATTCTTAAGATTTACAGCAGACATGTAACAAAAAACCCTCAAGGCCAAAAGACAGTGGTGGGATACTGTGACAAGACTGAATGAAGTAAGGCGGGAGAGAGCATGGAGGTAAGGCGTTTGCCTTTCATGCAGAAGGACAGTGGTTCAAATTTCTGCATCCCATATGGTCCCCTGTGCCTGCCAGGGGCGATTTCTGAGCATAGAGCCAGGAATAACTCCTGAGCGCTGCCGAGTGTGACCAAAAAACAAAAAACAAACAAACAAACAAAGAAGACTGGAATATTATACTCAGTCCAGCTCACGTTCAGATTTGAAGGAAGGATACATAGCTTCACAGATAAGCAACAGCTCAAAAACTTTGCAGATGTAAAACCAGCCTTAAAAGAAAAACTGAAAGATCTACTTTAAGACAAGACAGACCAATGAACACACCAAATTTATACACAAAGATGACATTAAATCCCATGACAATCATCTCCTTCAGCGTCAATGGACTAAATGCACCAGATAAGAGGCACAGAGTGGCAAAATGGATCAAAAAAGATGAATCCAACCTTTGCTGCCTACAAGAAACATATCTGAATTGTCTGAACAAACAGACTCAAAATCAAAGGCTGAAAGAAAATCATCCGAGCAAACAACACCCTTAAAGAAGGTGGAGTGGCCATATTAAAATCAGATGACACGGGGCCGGGAGATAGCATGGAGGTAAGGCGTTTGCCTTTCATGCAAAAGGTCATCGGTTCAAATCCCGGTGCCCCATGTGGTCCTCCGTGCCTGCCAGGAGCAATTTCTGAGCATGGAGCCAGGAGTGACCCCTGAGCACTGCCGGGTGTGACCCAAAAACCAAAAAAAAAAAAAAAAAAAAAAATCAGATGACACAAACTTTAGACTCAGAAGTGTTGTAAGGGACAAAGATGAACATTCCGTACTAATCAAGGGATATGAGCAACAGGAAATCACACTACTAAACATATATGCATTCAATGAGAGACCAGCAAAATATCTAATACAATTATTGACAAATTTGAAAGAAGGTATCAATAGTAACACAATAATTGTGGGGGACTTCAACACTGCCCTGTCACCACTTGATAGGTCAACCAGACTGAACCCAACAAAGGTAAACTAGCCCTGAAAAGAAAAATGAAAGAAAGAGGTCTAGTAGATATATATAGTGAGAGCACTACATCTCAGAAACCTGGATACATATTCTTCTCCAATGTACATGGGTCATTCTCCAGGATAGAAAACATGCTGTTACATAAAACATAACTCCATAAAATCAAGAGGATAGAAATATTTTTTTTGGGGGGGGCACACACTGTGATGCTCAGAGGTTATTCTTGGCTATGCACTCAGAAACTGCTCCTGGCTTGGGGACCATATGGGACCCCAGGGGAAAAAAATCATGGTCTGTCCTAGGCTAGCGCAGGCAAAGCAAATGCCTTATCACCTATGCCACCGTTCTGGCTCCAAGAGAACAGAAATTTTGCAGACTATCTTTGCTGATCACAAGGCTCTGAAATTAGATGTGAACTACAAAGGGACACAGAAGAAAACCTTTAACATGTGGAAATTAAACAGCCTATTACTGAACAACCAGTGGGGTCTGAGATAAAATCAAAGAGGACATCAAAACTTTCCTAGAAACAAATAACAATAAAGACACAGACTATCAGAATCTATGGGACACAGTAAAATTGGTACTGACAGGAAAATTTATAACTTTGCAAGCACACATCAGAAAGGAAGAAGGGCTTACTTGAATAGCTTAATGATACAGTTTATAAAACTAGAAAATGATCAACAGAAAGAAAAAATGGGTACACAGAAAGAAATAACAAAGCTTAGAGTAGAACACAATGAAGTGGAAACCTAAAACACAATCCGAAAAATCAACAAAAGCAGAAGTTGGTTCTTTAAAAAAATAAACAATATCAATAGACCACTGGTAAAACGGAAGGATGGAAGGAAGGAAGGAAGGAAGGAAGGAAGGAAGGAAGGAAGGAAGGAAGGAAGGAAGGAAGGAAGGAAGGAAGGAAGGAAGGAAGGAAGGAAGGAAGGAAGGAAGGAAGGAAGGAAGGAAGGAAGGAAGGAAGGAGGGAGGGAGGGAGGGAGGGAGGGAAGGAGGGAAGGAGGGAAGGAGGGAGAGAAGGAGGAAGGAAGGGAGAGAAATTTGATAAACCGAGATCACTACAGATATTGCAGAGATTCAATGGGTAAACAGAGACTACTCTGAGAAACTCTATGCCATGAAAGAAGAGAATCTAGAAGAAATGGATAAATTCTTGGACTCATAACCTTCCACTGTTGAGTAAGGAAGATGTAGCATTTATAGACAACCCAATCATTATTGAGGAAATTAAAACGGTAATCAAATGTCTGCCCCAAAAAAAAAAAAAAAAAAAAAAGCCCAGGCCCAGACCCAGATGAGTTCACTAATGAATTATTTCAAATCTTTCTAGTGGAACTACTACCAATCCTGGCCAGATTCTTTCATGAAACTGAAAAAACAAGAACACTTCCAAATAGTTTTTATGAAGCCAACATCATCTTGATATCAAAACCAGACAGAGAGGCTGCCGAAAAGAAAATTACAGACCAATGTCCCTGATGAACACATATGCAAAGATCCTCAACAAAATTCTGGTAAATAGTTTCAATGCCTCATTAAGAAGGTCATGAACCACAACCAAGTAGGTTTCATCCCAGGAATGCAAGGATGAAATCAATCAACATAATATACAATATCAACAAGAAAAATAAAAATCATATGATGATATCAATAGATGCAGAAAAAGTATTTCATAAGGTCTAACATCCATTCTTGATAAAAAAAAACTCATCAAGATGGGACTGAAAGGAACCTTTCTCAATATAGTTAAGGCCATCTATCACAAACCAATGGCAAATATTATCCTCAATGAAGAAAATAAAAGGCTTTCCTCTAAAATCTGGAAGAAGACAAGGCTGTCCTCTCTCACCACTCCTATTCAACATAGTATTAGAAGTACTTGCTATAAGCGATTAGGCAAGAAAAAGATATCAAGGGAATTCAGATAGGAAAAGAAAAGGTCAACCTCTCACTGTCTGCACAAGACATGACACTATATTTAGAAAACTCTAAAGATTCTACCAAAAAAAAGCTTCTAGAAACAATAGACTTATATAGCAAAGTGGCAGGCTACTAAATTAACACACAAAAATCAATGGCTTTCTTAATGATAGAGAAGAAATGGACATTAAAAAACAAACACCATTCACATTAGTGTCAAACAAACTCAAATATCTTGGAGACAACTTACCTAATACGTGAAGGACCTATACAAAGAAAACTATAAAACCCTGCTTCAAGAAATAGGAGAACACGTGGAAATTGAAACACATATACTGCTTATGGATTGGCAGGATTAACATCATAAAAATGGTAATACTCCCCAAAGTATTGTACAGATTTAATGCAATAACCCTAAAGATACCCATGATATTCTTCAAAGACGTAGATCAAACACTCCTGAAATTTATTTGGAATAATAAACACCCTCAACTAGCTAAAGCAATCCTTGGGAAAAGGAACATGGAAGGCATTACTTTCCCCAATTTTAAATTGTATTATAAAGCAATAGTTATCAAAACAGCATGGTATTGGAATAAAGACGGATCCTTAGATCAGTGGAATAGGCTTGATTATTCAGAGAATGTTTCCCAGAAATACAATCATTTAAGTTTTGATAAAGGGGCAAGAAATTCAAAATGGAGCAAGGAAAGCTTCATCAACAAGTGATGTTGGCACAACTGGTTAGCCACTTGCAAAAATATGAACTCAGACTCCCCCAGCTAACACCATGTACGAAGGTAAAAACCATAAGGTATATGAAACAACACGTAGGTAAAACACTCCGGGACATTGACACTAACAGCATTTTCAAGGAGAAAACACCACTCTCCAAACAAATGGAAGCAGAGATAAACAAACAGGAATATAGTAAGCTGAGAAGCTTCTGCACTTAAAGGAAATAGGATACAAGAGCCACCCACTGTATGGGAGAAATTATTCACCCAATACCCATCAGATAAGGGGCTAACACCCAAAATATACAAGGCACTGACAGAACTTTACAAGAAAAAAAAATCTAATCCCATCAAAAAATGGGGAGATGAAATGAACAGACATTTTCTCAAAGAAGAAATACAAATGACCAAAAGAGACATGAAAAAATGCTCCAGATCACTAATCATTAGAGTGATGCAAATCAAAACAATTATGAGGAATTATCTCACGCCACAGAGACTAGTGCACATCACAAAGAATGAGAATAAGCAGTGCTGGCAGGGATGTGGAGAAAAAGGAACTCTTATTCACTGCTGGTGGGAATATCATCTCGTCCAGCTTTTATGGAAAACAATATGGAGATTCCTCAAAAAAAACGAAAACTGAGCTCCCATCTGATCCAGCTATACCACTTCTAGGGGTATACCATGGGAACACAAAAATACAATTAAAAAATCCCTTACTCACACCTGCATTTATTGCAGTGCTATTTATAATAGCCAGACCCTGGAAACAACAAAGATGCCCTTCAACAGATGAATGGCTAAAGAAACTGTGGTACATATGCACAATGGAATATTATGCAGCTGTCGTGAGAGATGAAGTCATGAAACTTTCCTATACATAGATGTACATGGAATCTATTATGCTGAATGAAGTAAGTTAGATGAGGAGAGATTGACACAAAACAGTCTAACTCATCTATGGGTTTTTATGAAAAGTAAAGATATTATCATAATTATCCCAGAGACAATAGAGTAAAGGTCCGGAAGGAACAACCCACAATATGAGGCACACTGTAAAGAGTGGTGAATGATGTTAAGGAAATAACTACATTAACAACTAGAATGACAAAGTTAATAAGAAAAGTAGAATGCCTACCTGGAATACAGGCAGGGGTGGAGGAGAAGGGAGATTGGGGGCATTGGTGCTAGGATTTTGCACTAGTTAAGGGGGTGTTCTGTTTATGACTGAACCCCAACTACAATCATGTTTGTAATTATGGTGCTTAAATAAAATTTTACACTAAAAAAATTAAAATGTATAGAAGATAAAAAATATAGTGTAGGATGTGCTGGAGAGATAGCATGGAGATAAGGCAAATATTTGCCTTGCATGCAGAAGGACAGTGGTTCAAATCACAGCATCCCATATGGTTCCCTGAGCTTGCCAGGAGCGATTTCTGAGTGTAGAGCCAGGAGTAACCCCTGAGCGCTGCCAGATGTGACCCAAAAACTATATATATATATATATATATATATATATATATATATATATATATATATATATATATATATATACATACAGTATAGTATAGGTTTATATTAGTCAAATTGACATTAAAAAAATAATTACTCCTGGCTCTGTGCTCCTGGCAGGCTCAGGGGACCATATGGGATGCCAGGGACCAAAACCAGCAACATGCAAGGAAAATGCCCAACCCATTATGTTACTGCTCATTCCACATTAATGGTCTTTAAATCTACACCTGGAAAGGATATTTTCAGTCACAAAGTATCTCTAACATAGATTACAAAAGCAACAACTGCTTCATTTTGCTACAGTACTGGTTTGAATAAAAATCTGTTCTGTGCAATTGATATATTTAATGATTTTTGTTTTTTTGGTTTTTGGGCCACACCCTGTGACGCTCAGGGGTTACTCCTGGCTATTTGCTCAGAAGTCGCTCCTGGCAGGCACGGGGGACCATATGGGGAACCAGGGGATGGAACCGTGGCAAGACAGGCACACCTTACCCGGCCCCTTGATATATTTAATGACTTAATGATATTTAATGACTTAATCACTATATGTGATTTTCATGTTTGCTTACACGCAATTACATCCACAGTCAGCAAACAAGTTTTCTCTAGGTGAATATAGAAAACTACATCCATCTTCATTGAGAGTCACAAGAAACTATTCATGCAAATACTGACACACTTTTCCTCAAACATCTGAGTTTTCTCTGTTCACCAGCCACATTATATTTTTTCATCCAATTTCAGTTGTTTGGTAGTTGTTTTCTTTACATGCAACCAATTGAACCCTTCCAATATGCCAACTTGGGGCTTTTAGAAAAAGAAAACAAAGAAGCTTGAAAGAGAATACAGAAATTAAAGTATCTGCTTTGCAGGCAGCTGACCTTGGTTCAATCCCTGGCACTAGTGTCCCATTGGTATTTCCAGGTGTATCTCTGGAGGCCCCAAGCATCTCTCCAGCAGCTCAGGCAAATGCCAGTACCAAAGGGAGACAGCAACGCAGTGTCCTCATGTCATTACACTGAACTACCATCACTTTGCGAAAAACTTGGTTGTGGCCCCTGGGCATCCTGAACATTATTTACTATTCTCCTCCTTCCACCAAATAGAAAATTAAAAAAGGGTGGGTGGAGTGGTAGTACAATGATAGGGTATTAGCCTTGCACATGGTAACCCAGGATGGACAGTGGTTTGATTCCTGGCATCTCATATGGTTCAAGTCTGCCAGGAGCGATTTCTGAGTACAGAGCCAGGAGCAACCCTGTGCGCTGCCGGGTGTGGCTTAAACAAATAAAGCCCAACGAAACAAAACAAAAAAACCATAATCAATTATTTTTAGCTTTTAAATAAGCAGAAGGCATATGCAAAAGAAAAATTAAATTTCACAGATAATAGAACTAGCAACTTGTGATATATATATATATATATATATATAATTACCATATATACATACTCGAGTATAGAGTATTTTCAGCACAAAATTTGTGTAAAAAAACCCGAACTTGGCTTATTTGATTCAGTGCGTGTACTGAATTAAACGTACATGGTCTTGGGGCCCGGGAGATAGCATGGAGGTAAGGCGTTTGCCTTTCATGCAAAAGGTCATCGGTTCAAATCCCGGTGCCCCATATGGTCCCCCGTGCCTGCCAGGAGCAATTTCTGAGCATGGAGCCAGGAGTAACCCCTGAGCACTGCCGGGTGTGACCCAAAAACCACAAAAAAAAAAAAAAAAAAAAAAAAAAAACGTACATGGTCTCCAGTCGTCTTCTGCTGCCTACTAGGAAGGGCCAGTGCTTCAGCTCAGTCCAAAAGTCTTGGCTGAGCTGAAGAGGTAGGCTGCTGAACTGAACCCACAATACTCTGTGCTTTGTATGAGATCGACAGTAGTGATGATGATAGCTGAGAACTCAGTCATGATGATAATGTCTATGCTGATATCCTCACAGCAGATACAGCTGAAGCTCTGTTTGGACATACAGATGAGGAGGAAGAGGAATCCAGTTTTGAAGAATTTTAACCTTTGTGCTTTAGCTTGATTACCCGTTAAGGCAAGGTTTTCTGCACTTTAAAGTTTTAAAGTTATTGTTGCTAGGTTACAGTTTTTTCTTTAGCAATAAATATTGAAAAACACTTAACCGGGGCCCGGGAGATAGCATGGAGGTAAGGCATTTACCTTTCATGCAAAAGACCATCGGTTCGAATCCCGGTGCTCCACTTGGTGCCCTGTGTCTGCCAGGAGCAATTTCTGAGCATGGAGCCAGGAGTAACCCCTGAGCACTGCTGGGTGTGACCCAAAAACCAAAAAAAAAAAAAACAAAAAAAAACAAAAAAAACAAAAACACTTAACCTACTGATTCCTCAAATATTGTAATTGTTTGGGGTATATTTTTTATTTTTTAAATTTACCAGTGGCTGATGCATTTTCCATCTGGAAAATATATTCGAATCACTAAGTTTTCCCAGTTTTTAGGGTAAAATCTGGGGATTGGGGGCTTATCCTCAAGTATATACGGTATACATTAAACACAGCAATAGCTACCACTATTAAATCTACCTAAATATTCTTATTTATCAGGTCAGAGAGATAGTATAGGAAGAAAGCGATTGCCTTGCATGCAACCAATAGGATATGATCCCTGGCAACACATAGTCTTCTGGGTACTGCCAGTAGTGATTTCAAAGAAGTTGATGTGGTACAAAAACAAAATAAAGAAAAAGTTTTTCACTTATAAATTAATTTAACTTTTACAATCATCTTTTGAGGGGCCCGGGAGATAGCATGGAGGTAAGGTGTTTGCCTTTCATGCAAAAGGTCATCGGTTCGAATCCCGGTGCCCCCACATGGTCCCCCGTGCCTGCCAGGAGCAATTTCTGAGCATGGAGCCAGGAGTAACCCCTGAGCACTGCCGGGTGTGACCCAAAAACAAAAACAAAAAAAAAAAGAAGCAAAGCCAAAATTCACATCCTAGCAACCTATAGGTAGAATATGTTCTTAACTATTAAACTAGTCTGCCTTTCAAGTAATGTAGATGCTTAGGGTGTGGGCTTTCAAGCAGGATACACAATGTCTTTCAGACATACCAGACATAACTATCATTAAGCTACACCCCCAATCCCAAGATTCTCATTTTCTTTTTAAATTTATTTATTTTTGGTTTTTGGGCCATACTCTGTGATGCTCAGGGATTACTCCTAGCTATGCACTCAAAAATCGCTCCTGGCTTGGGAGACCACATGGGATGCCAGGAGTCGAATTGGGAGACCACATGGGATGCCAGGAGTCGAACTGTGGTTCATCCTAGGCTAGCAAGTGCAAGGCATATGCCTTACCTGCGCCATCACTCTGGCCTGGATTCTCATTCGTTTAAGAGTTTTTATTAATATTAATAAACAACAATATCACACTGATCTCTCATTGAAAGAAAAATGACTTATTTTAGTTTTATTTGTTTTTGGGGATCACACCTGAGATGCTCAGGGATTACTCCTGACTATGCACTAAGGATAACGTTATTCATGGTGTACTCGGGAAACCAGGTGAAATGCTGGGTATTGGACCTGGGTCAGTAGTGTGTAGTGTGTGATGCAAATATCCCACCCACTGTACTATCTCTCTGGCTCTGACAAATTATTTTAATATAAAATATTCGAATACAAATTGTCTATCCAAAAATCCATCATTATATTTCGTTCTCTTCCCCCCCCTTTTTTGGGGGGGGTTTTGGGCCATACCTGGTGATGCTCAGGTGTTACTCCTGACTATGCACTCAGAAATAGCTCCTGGCTTGGGGGACCATACGGGACTCCGGGGATTAAACCCAAGTCCATCCTGTTCAAGGCAGACAAATATTTTTCTGCTGTGATATCGCTCCAGCCCTTCATCATTATGTTTCTATCTCTTCAAAAGTAAGATTTTACTCTGTATTAACCTCAAATGGAAATTCGAAAATATTAAAGATTAAATTATGGATTTTGTTCCTCTTTTTTTATTTTCGTTTTTTTTTGTTGTTTTTTTTTTTTTTTTTTTTTTTTTTTTTTTTTTTTTTTTTTTTTTTTTTTTTGGCCACATCCAGTGATTCTCAGGGATTAATCCTGGCTATGCGCTCAGAAATCACTCCTGGACTGGGGTACCATATGGGATGCCAGGGGATTGAATAGTGGTCTTTCCTAGGCTAGCGCCGGTAAGAATCTGCACCACGGCTCTGGCCCCATGGATTTTATACCTCTTTTAAAATGAATTCATTCCAGAACACTGTTACAAATGAGAAATTAGCAAAAGAAATTTTTACAAAAGTTACTGCTGATAAGTTTAGTCACGATCACTTTGGGTTTTTTTTTCCTTTTTTTTTAATAATATATTTTTATTTTAAACATAGTGGCTTACATATCGTTGACAATAATATTTTAGGTACATATTAACATAAAATCGGGGGAATTCCCATCACGGAATTGTCCTCCCTCCATCTCTGTTCCCGTCCTGCCTCCTATAACAGCCTCCCTCACCCCCGGAGCTGCTAGCATGAGTGGTCCTATCACTTTGGTTTTTATTTTTATATTTTGTTTGTTTAGGGCCACAACTGGTGATGCTCTGGAGATAATCCTGGTTAAGCACTTAGGAATTACTCCGTGCAGGCTTCTGGACAATACAAGATGCTCAGAATCAAACTTGACCAGGAGCAAGCCAAATGCCCTCCCTTCTGTACTATGGCTCCAGTTCAAGCTAATTTTAAAACAGTGCCCAGTCCAAGTAGTAAGATAATTAATATTTACCTCTTTAAGGAAGATCTCCATATCTTCTTGACTTTCGAATACAAAGGCTCTCAAGTCATTTGTTGAAATATGGTTTTCAATGTATTTGGCATTTTTATTATCTTTCATATTGATCTAAGCAAATCCAAAATAAGAATAAGTTAATTTTCAGGAAGCTCAAATTGATTCATAGGCTATAATTAATTTAAAATTAATTATAATTTAACATTATTATAATTTAACATTTTATTTCATTAAATTTAGTACATAAAAAAAAGCAAAAACAGTGCAAATTAATTTAAGGGTCAGCATTTTAAAACATCTTAGCCTTTTCACCCAGAGCAATCATATAGAGCAAAAAGTCATTATTTGAAAAGTATTTATGGAAGATTTTAATACTGGGAGAAAGTATCTAAATTTTCTTCTCTTCAATTCAATGAAAACATCATAAATAACCACGGTCTGTCCTAGGCTAGCGCAGGCAAGGCAGACACCTTACCTCCAGCGCCACCGCCCGGCCCCATACTTTTAATGTTTAACTTACTAATCCACAAGAGGAATTCATAATATACATGCCAATATTTGATAAGTATAACATAATTACTAAATAAAACCCTTAAATAATATCTTTTTTTTGGGGGGGGGTCACACCCGGCAGTGGTCAGGGGTTATTCCTGTTTCCATGCTCAGAAATTGCTCCTGGCAGGCACGGGGGACCATATGGGGCACCGGGATTCGAACCGATGACCTTTTGCATGAAAGGCAAATGCGTTACCTCCATGCTATCTCCCGAGCCCCTTAAATAATATCTTTATATAAGCACCACGACAATAAAAATGTTTGCAGTTGGGTTTCAGTCATATAAATACACCTATTTTCACCAGTGCAACCTTCCTGACACAAATGTTCCCCCATCTTCCTCCTCACCAAGCCCCTGCCTATATTCGAGGCAGGTATTCTATTAATCTCACTCACTACTATTGTCATAATAGTTGTTAGTGTAGTTATTGCTCTAACTGCACACACCACTCTTTGTGGTAGGCTTCTTATTGTTGTCTGGCCCTTCCAGGCCTCATCTCTATTGCTTCTGGGTATTATTACCACACTGTCTTTTATTTTTCTTAAATCCCACATATGAGTGAGACTATTCTGTATCTCTCTCCCTCTGACATATTTCACTCAGTGCAATATTTTCCATGTCCATTCATGTATGACCTCCTTCATGACTTCCTTTTTTTTCTGACAGATGTACAACTAAAAATTAACCTTCAAAAAAACCCATGAAATATGAAGAGTTGGATGGGATTAATTGTATACTTTGCATACAGAAGGTCCAGGGTTGATCCTTCCCCACATGTTTTCATAGGAGTAACATCTAAGCACATGTCTAGAAACGGCTACCCCTAGCATCAATGAGTGTGTCTTCTACCAAAAGATATAGACAATCTGGTCATTGATGGCAGGCCATTTCATAATCTATTAAAATGAAATATTTCAAGAAACCTTATTTTAAAGCCCATTTTATAATTCTTCATAAGCTCTAAATATCACTTAATAGATCTGACTGTTTTGTTTTTTGTTTTTTTTTGGTTTTGGGGCCATAACCAGTGATGCTGAGGTGTTACTCCTGACTATGTGCTCAGAAATTGCTCCTGGCCTGGGAAACCATATGGGACACTGGGGATCAAACCCAGGACCATCCTAGGTCAGCCGCATGCGTGCAATGTAAATGCCTTCCCACCTGCTATTGCTCCAGCCCCCTACGTATTTTTTTTATATTAGAGATCAGTAACAACATTTATAATGGTAGAATGACACCAACTATAGGGATGTAATGGACATAATCAGTCAGTATCTGTGAAAATTTTGTTCTCTTACCATATGATTTTGCTATTACAGATTCAACAAGGGATATAGCCATAAAGAAATCTATGTATGTATCTTCAATTCTAGATTGGAATTGTTTAAAATAAATCAAAAGACTGCTAATTGGCAAATCATATATGATTAAAAACTTAAGTTTACAAAGAACCAACTTGTCCATGAAGATTGAGGCAGAAAAGTTGAAGGTTATTTTAGAAAGGATTTTTAAAAAAGCAGAGTATGGGGCCGAAGCAGTGATGCAAGCAGTAGGGTGTTTTCCTTGCACTAACCTAGGACAGACCGTGGTTGGATCGACCAGCATCCGATATAGTCTCCCAAGCCAAGAGCGATTTCTGAGCACATAGCCAGGAGTAACCCGAGTATCACCGAGTGTGGCCCAAAAAGCAGAGTATATCTCTTTATCTCAAAATTCAAATGTAAATTACAAATAAAAATACAGGCCACCTACTAATCTACTTTGGCGATAGCATTGCTAACAGAAGTCTAAATAATTCTAACAGAACTTTGAATTATTATTCTGAAATTGGCACTTGATACATTGATACCTATGATACTTGATACATGGTCAACAATTATATTCTCATTATAAGTTACATTATATTTTCTTTTTCTTAAATTTTCTTTCAATTCTTCCAGATAAATTAAAGCAATAATGTCTATAGAAATAAGTATCCTGGGGCTGGCGTGACAGCACAGCGGTAGGGTCTTTACATTGCATGCAGCAAACCTGGAACTGACCTTGGTTCAATTCCTGGCATCCCATATGGTTCCCTGAGTGCTGCCAGGTGTGGGCCAAAAAAAAAGTGAAAACAAACAAACAAACAAAAACAAAAAAAACAAAACTATGTTCCTGATCAGGCAAAAAAGAAAAGAAAAGAAAAAAAGTTGAGGGGAAGGGGCGTAGAGAGATACTTGTTCAAGAAACAACGGCTGTCTACAAAAGAAAAGAGGCTGAGAATACTCATCTTTAGCTGAGACATTCCAAGACAAAGAATGTGCCATAAACTAAAAGAAAAGAATTACACAACTCATGTTCAGATGTAGACGATCCCCAAGATGAAGAATGACTACATTTTTTTTGTTTGTTTTTGGGCCACACCCAGTGACACTCAGGGGTTACTCCTGGCTATTCGCTCAGAAGTCGCTCCTGGCAGGAACCGCAGTCCCGCAGTCTGTCCTAGGTTAGCACAGGCAAGGCAGCACCTTACCTCCAGCGCCACCGCCCGGCCCCAAGAATGACTACATTTATAACCAACTTTTTCTTTTTGGCATTTCACTTTTGGTCCTTTTTTTTTTTTTTTTTTTTTTGGTTTTTGGGC
>PVKC010020559.1:0-18566 GCA_004027635.1 Crocidura indochinensis
CCCACATATTAACCTGAAGTATGTCACACGATGATTTGATTTTGAGACCAAAGTTAAAACATAAAAAGAGAGCGAGGCTTCTCCTGGAGGTGGCAACATTGCATCGGTGAGTGGGTTGCCCTTGTGACTCTGGCTTAGTCACCCAGCAAGGAGACACGTCATGGAGCTTCCAATGGGACCTGGTGGGGCTGGCATTTAAACAGGGAGTTGAGAGGCTGGCTAAAACCTGGAATTCTGTGGAATGAAACAGGGCTTGAGAGAGCAAGCAGGATGGCTGTTCCATCTTGGAGAACCCAGAACTGCATTTAGGACATCCGCTGTGGTCTGCCAGTGGCCAGGCTGGCTTGGTGCTGAGATGTGACAAAGCCAAGAGACAGGGCTGACAAGTCTGTGCCCCCACCCCTTTGAGGGCCTTGATCCAAGAGCTGGTGTCTCCACCCAGAGCTTGAGGATGAGAGGAGAGTGGTGCAACACAGGTGATGGGACATCCTGATTCTGTAGAGGTATGTCAGGGGTGGGAAGGGGCTACAGTCCCCTCAGAGTGATGCCAGAGCAAGAAGAAGCTCCTGAAAATGAGGTTAGGGAAAGAGGAAGGGGGTAATTAAATTTATGGGAAGTGACGAAAAACATAGGGGAAGGTGTGGGCCCCAGGGTTGATAGCTAAGGGGGGACAGTTGAGGGACAGTGTGCATCAAAGCCAGAGCTGTCACTCAACAGGTAGTGTTAGGACTGGAAGATCTGGCCATATGTGACTGTCACAGGGGTGGGTGGATGTCACGGGCACTTTGGTGATGGTGGGCTGCAGTGATTTTGTCCCTCAAATAATCCACTTAAACACCACCATTGCAGCCCTATTAACTAAACTATAGTAAAAAATTTAAGTAGAAAAATAATTAGAAATAAGAGTCTGGAGCAACAGTACAGTGAAGAGGGCATTTGCCTTGCTAATGGCTGACTTGCGTTCAACTTGAGTCCCCAGTATTTCCTATACCCCTTGAGACAGTCAGAAATGATTCCTGAGTGCAGAGCCAGGAGTAACCCCCAGCGTCACTGGGTGTGGCTCAACAACCCCTCACCCCAGATAAAATCAAATAAAGTTAGATTACCCGAGAGCTCAGCATATTTACAGGCAGAGGAAAAAGATTCTGGAAAAAGAAAGCAGAAGCAAGAAAGAATCCATTTGGGAGGAAACGGAAGCAAAGCGAACAGTGGATGGGAAATGGCCCATCAGTGGAACCTTCCAGCACCATCACTGCTTTAACTTTTGCTGTTTAGATGCTCATTTGGCTTTTTGGGCTTCACATCTTAGACTTTGAGTTAGGACTCAACCCAATCGTTGAGCAAAGGCAGGTTTGTAAAGAGCCGGAAGGAACTTCCCAGGTAATTTCCCCATCGACAAGGGTCTGGACTTTCACATTTCCAGAGCCTTTGCTCCTGGAAGCTCCTTGGAGCTTGGGAGCCTAGAGACAGCTGTGACCTAACCCAAGGGGTTGGGAGGATGATTCTTCAGGGAAGACATCAGTGTCTATCCCTATCTGGAGCAAGGTTTCCGGTGTGGCCAGTTGGAGCAACCAACTCTGTCCCCACACCAAGACTGCATGGGTCTCATTTCTACCTTGGGGGAATTAGAGACTTCACAAGCAAGAACACTCTTTACCTATTAAACTTGTGCCCATACAGGGATCATTTCTATCCTGAGACCGTGAAAGAAACTCCACCTTATTTGCTTTTTCTGGGAGCTCTTTATTTAGATGTATTCCAGGGGATCCTAATGCTGTTGATATCCTTGGGGAGAAGGAAGGCGCAGACATCTTTTATTCAGCAGGTGTGTAAAGAGCCGTTGGGGAAGGGCAGGACCTCAGATGCCATTTAAAATCCCTGGAGTCCCCCCAAGATCTCACAAAGAATGGAAAAATGGAGGCAGGACTGAGCCATGGTCCTCACCCACTCGCACTTCTCATTCCTCCTCCATCAATCAGTGTGTGAGGAAGCAGCGAGTGGGGTTAATTTCTTGACTGTTCTGTCAAATGTTAGGTTTCCGTACACATACTTGTGTATATAGGAACAACTGTTTTTTAATAACCTGCCAAAAAGCTATAATCTTCCATTGCAGTTCCCCTGGGATTTAATTAGAATGGTTTTCCACAGCCTGACATGTTTATGGGGCATAGGTAAAGAGACAGTTCATAAAACTGTCAATTTTCTGAGAAATTAAAGAAAAATTGGGCTGCTTAGTGCTTTGGCAATTCTTTGCTGCTGATACTAGCCTTGCAAGCAATGAAATCAAAGGCAACGTAACAAGATCCTGATGCATTAGGTATGGGCAGGTTAAAAATAATTGACAAGGGCATTTGTCAATTTGAATGCATAAGAAGGCAAATGGAAAAAACCAAACACAAACTGGAGCCGCCTGACTGGTGCGGCATTTGGGAAGAAGGAGTTGAGCCCCAAGTGGTAGTTGCTTGGCTTAGGGAAGGTTTGTAATTTTGCTTCCTAGACAGGATAGAGCAATGAATTCAGAATTCAGGGGACACTGGAGATGAGTATCCCAGGGGACAGCTGAGGTGATGAGAAGCATTTTCCCTGATGGAGCCTTCTCGAAGCAATCTGCTCCTTTAGGGAAAACCGGCTCACCTGATAATTCTCACCGGATAGAGAATTGGATCTATTTATCTCAACAGACTCGCCCTCGGATTGAAGTCTATTGAGACAGATTAATCCGGTGTGGTCTGGTCAGCATCCTTCTGGGATCTGCCCCTCGGAAGCCCTGACACTCGCTCTCAGACACACTCTGACAGCCACGCACATTCCTTTTCCCAGATATGCACAGATCTTGCATCTGGTCTCATGTGGGAAGGAGCATGATGAGATTGCTATGTAACCAAGCATTGGGCACAACTGAAGAGTGTCTTCTAAGTTTCTGGGGGAGAAGCGCAGTGAGGGAGGAAGGACTTTTTTTATCTTAGGGTTTGGCATAAGCAACTCTTGTAGGCCAAGCTCTCAAATACTTCTGAAACAAGAACTATTAATTTCCAATGAAAACAAGAACCCCAACATAGTGTATGGCCTGCTATAGGCTGTGGGGCCCACGGGAAGGTTTCTGAAGGTAGGATTAGGGGGTCTTGCCTGTATTCTTTTCAGAATAGTGTGTTCTGGTCAACCCTGGGCACTAGAAAAAACCCAGTGGCTGAGAGTGGGGAAGTGGGGTGGAGAGATACCCAGACTGGAGAGGCATGAGAACAAGGGTGAAGGGTCACAGGCATGTTGGTGACGGTGAGGTATAGTGAATTTGCATATCAAGATGAGTGTAATCTCTACACTAAAACAAGTACACTATTAAATGGCAGAATATGTACCAAATACCTAGCCATGAAAGAAGCAGCCAGCACCCATTCAATAGCAGGTGCACTCATGAATGAATGATGCTCTATGCTCCAAAGGTACCATTTTAGTAAATCTCAAGAGTGAGTCCCTGGGACTTGGTGATGCCACATCCTGCCCCCCAATTCAGGGATGGGGCTGCTGGAAATTAGAGAGAGCAAAGAATTCATGGTTCTCTATGCTTCCTCTGCATCCTGGAGCTCCTCATGCGCCCACCTGGGGGTTCCCAAAGGACATTTTACATGCCCTAGTCATGGCTCAGCCACATACTCTGAGATTTAGTGGAGTTTCTAGACCCTATGCAGTAGACTCTAGCTCAAGAGCACCCAATGAAGCCTTGGCTTATTGTGATAGGAGTTGGAGTCAGCAGGAGTTAGAAGTCACCTCTACCTCTTATTAGTGGCATGGTCATGGTTTTTACTTGGTTACCCAGGTTTATACTATGAAGAACATGGAAAATGTACTACTTCTTTTCAAGTTGGACACATATTGAAAGACATTCTTTCCATCTTTTTTTCAATTCCTCAAAGATTAAGTAGTAGGAGAAGGCATAGTATTGGAAAACAAGTCAATGTATATTGGATTAGCTGGTCTTCACTCTTCTTTACATATATTTATCCAATATGGACTGGAAGAGCTTCTGGATAGACTCCATGTGGTAAAAGGATCACCAGACCTGTTTTATCATCTTAGCTTTGTTTGGATTATTCCCTGCATTGGTCCTGTTTTCAGACCTGCTTCCCTGTTCCCCTCATGATTGGGGTTTGAGGACTTATCTACAAATGTAGAATATTAATTAATCAATACTTCAGAGAAGCATCTGCTAGACATGATGGGGTTGGGTTCCTTTGGAGCAGGGGTCCTCAAACATTTTAAACAAGGGGCCAGTTCACTGTCCCTCAGATCGTGGGAGGCCGAACTATAGTAAAAACAAAAACTACGAACAAATTCCTATGCACACTGCATATATCTTATTTTGAAGTGAAGAAACAAAATGGGAACAAATGCAGTATGTGGCCCACGGGTCGTAGTTTGAGGACCACTGCTCTGGAGAGAAGAGATGAGGAGAGCTTTGCCAAAGAGGGACTATAGGAGCAGTTGAAGACACAGAGACCAAGGAAGAAGGATGGATGTGGGTTGCCATGGAAATGTGGACCAGTCTATGTTTCTTATAAAGGTTGGGTTGGAGTCATGGTCTGTGTTGACAGAGGCATCAGCAGTGTGAAATCACCTCATCCTCACTGATCTCCATGGTCTCACCACAGGGTTTGAGCAGTTTAGCTTCATCTGCACTCCTGAGGCTGATTCTCTTGCAGCCCACAATAATGACAGATGGGCCACGGGCAGCCGGCAAGAAGCTTCTTGGTTTTGTACTTGTTTGGGTTCTATGTGGCTCATAATGAATATTCCTGACTTGTCCTCCCAAATTTATGCTATTATTATGATTGTAAGTCACTTACTACAAATTTATATTACTCTGAACAGAGCTCCCAAATTGGTTGACTCTAGAGTCTGGCTGCAGCAGCCTCAGTATGACTCAGTGCTCTCCAGGGCCCTGCTCTTGGCAGAAACCCCCCCTAGCACTGCAAATGCCAAGCATGAGGAAGATAGAAATAGAGTTAGAAAAAGATGTGAAGCCAGAGAGCCTGATGTACTCCTCTCTGAGTTACTTCTTATGAGAGAGCTCCAGTAAGTTATTGAGAAGATAAATTTTTGGTGTAGGGGGAAGAAAGCTTGTCTAATTCTCTAGCAGACCATGGACTTGAATGAAAAGAAATGAGGTTTTTCTAGGCCACGAAGGACAGCATGTGTGGGGATGTCCATGACATGGCATTTTTCTGGCAAAGGCAACTAGGCATGATTTCACAAATCAAGGGTCTGTCCACATCAGAATTAACTCCAGAATTAAATGCTTTATAATTATAGTCTTTGGAAAAGCATGATTAATAGAATTTTCTACTTAAAGTTTTGTAGTGATTAATAACAATAATAATAGGTTAGTGTGCTGTGGTTTTCTGAACCATCTGAGAGTTTAAAATAGATTCACAAGCATTAGCTAATTAAAACTGTTACCAGGATAGGGTAAGAGGGAGGGATGGTCAGAATTCGACACGCTAGTATACAAGAAGCCTAAGCTTCTGCGGAAAGTAAGGGAGAGTCTGAGTGTTGGAAAGAGGGAATGTGTATAGTTGTGATGTACCAAATGTGGATGTTTTTGAGATCCCTGAGGTCATGATTTTAATATCTGTGCTCTTGACTCAGATCTCTGTGAAAGATGAAACACTAAGTCCTTGTCAGCAGAATGTCTTGGCCTCATTGGAGGAGGTGTGATGGGAATGACAATCTCTTCAGTTGTAATTCCAGACAAAGGAACACAGTTCAGATCCTACCAGAATCCACTATAATGCTAATTTCTATCTAATCTCATTATCCCATTGGTCCCCAACGAATGGATTAGTTTTGTGTTGTCCTGACTTACTCTGGCATGAAGAACCCACAAGTCCAAGGGTCATTACTATGACGTCATAGTCTCCTCTCTAGAGAAGGTGGGTGAATGCTAGAATTATTCAAGATAAAATCTGTTGGAGGGGCCCGGGAGATAGGATGGAGATAAGGCGTTTGCCTTTCATGCAAAAAGGTCATCGGTTCGAATCCCGTGCCCCATATGGTCCCCCGTGCCTGCCAGGAGCGATTTCTGAGCATGGAGCCAGGAGTAACCCCTGAGCACTGCCGGGTGTGACCCAAAAAAACAAAAAAAATCTGTTGGAAGTTTTAAAGAAGGCATGTCTTCTGATCTGCAATGGGAAAAAATATATTTGAGAGTTGAGTCATTGCTTGTTCTAATGTATGTTTTTGACTTCAGATACTCTTATTGAATTCAGTAAATCCTTAATGACTTTAAATTATTTATTTTAAATAAAAAGATAAAGTTGAGTTCCATCTAAATAAAAGTTATTTTTATAACTTTATATTATGTATAACTGATTTAAATAAAATAAAATTTAAATAAAATCAATAAAATAAATGAAATAAAAATAAATGTATTTTAATTAAAAATTCTGAATTTGAGATGTATAAATTATCTATAGATCATCATTATGGAAGAGGCAGTTAGTGCCTCAATGCTACATGATAACATTTTGTTTCTTAGGAGATGCAAGTTAAGGCTGTGCTTATGAAAATCCAATTAGTAAAGCGAACTGTGAAGATCTACTTTGATTAGAATTAGCTCGTTTTTTTTCTTTTCTTTTCTCTAAGAATACAGCATTTCTACTTCTGTTCTCTAGCAAAACAGTCCCATGAGCTGGACTGCTATTTTTCTGTATATTTTGTTGGACCATTTTCTTCCAAGGTTTCAAAACTCCTCTTGTTTTTCCTAGAGAAATGTCAGGGGTCATTCCGTACCATTCTGGTTCCATTTACCTTGCAAACCTCAGTCACATTTGGTGTCATCTATCTTTGCAAACCCCAAGCCCTTAGAGGGAGAACACTTGTGAGCCTGGGACCACATTCTACTTTTATTTCCTGTCCCGTTGTTTGCATCTTGGGTTTAGTCATTTTCTTTCCAGTTACCCAACCACTAATTGCTTTGTATCGCTGCAGAAAATCAAACCCATGGAAGTCCCAGTGCCTCTCTTGGAATACAGATGATCTATTTCACATGTACCCGGTGTAGAGATAGAACATGCATGACTAAGTGGAGACGAGGAATACATAATCGCAGGTATAAATAGAGTAAAAAAAAGTAGTAAAGAAAGAAGTCACAGAAAGATGTGTGGAAGGTCACCGAGTCAATAGAGGGAATTCATTCAGATCAGAGAGAGTTGGACATTATTTGGCAGGGTTTAATAGAAAACAGCTGCATGAGGAAATCTCCTGTAATTGTTTATTCTTCCTTTGGCTTGCAGAGGGCTGGGCTGAGTCCCAAGAATCCCCCCTCTACCTTTGAATGGGGTCTCCAATCCTGGCTCCATTCTCCCATGGGAGGGGGGAGCTGGGGTGCCCTGGAATGTGTCCCAGGTCCTGGGTTCCGGGTGTCTGTCTCCATCAGTTCTGAATCTGGAGGTGAATGCAGCAAAGCAGGGTTGTTGGTGCGGCAGAAACAGGCCTGCCTTTTCCCGCCCTTCCCACGGCTGTTGTAGATGGAAAGCAATGAATTCCGAGTTCTCCATTCGGACAGCTCATCTTCTCAGCGAGCGTTGCCTGGGGCACCCTGCATATTGCCACGCGAGAGCTATATTTCATCTGTTCTCAGATGCTTGCAGCTAAAGGGCCACATTTTAGGGCTGAAATCTCCTCCACACAACCAGCCTTCCCAGTTTCTACTACCTATAAAAAAATCCATCAGAATTTGCTCGAATTTATTGCAAGACTGGCCTTCTGTTTCATGAGTTACAGATGATGTGGGGCCTGGTTTTATCAACTATCCAAGGAAAGTAATAAATTCAGGTCATTATCTAATAGTACAGAAAAAGTCATTAACAGGTCAGCAGGGTAACTCTGAGTCATCAGAAGTTGATTCTCAGAGAATCCGTGTGAGACCTGGTAGATAGTGTGAGAAATGGGGGTCGGGGTGGGGGGGAGTTCTGTACTTAGCTGTGACAAGCATCCCTGGATCTCAGACTTATGATTTCCCAAGAGATCTGTGGGTTCTGAGGGTGTATGGAAGGTCTGGTATCTGAGGAAGAAACATGGAAGAAAGGGACGCAGACACTTGCTGGTCATCTGGTCAACCCAATCCTACCCTCAACCTCAGTCGTTCACAGGGAGTAAGAGACTCAGACAGCTGCTCAAAGCTTTCTGACGGTCACATTTGGTGTTTGCTGGCAAATCCATGAAAATCCAATTAGTAAAGTGAACTGTAAAAAGTCCACTTTGATTAGTTCCTTCTAATTCTGAGGAGAAATCATCTTTTCTTGGTGAAACCAATAAGCTCACCCACTCACGCTATCTCTCCTCCTGCTCAAAAGCCAGATCTTTCTCCATAAACGACTCCTCCTTGCTTTGTTTGACTTCTCTTTTTCCCATAGAAAACAAAGTCAGCTCAATGCTGAGGCGATAGTCCATCAGCTATGTACTCTTGGAAAATATTATTATAAAAACAGTTTTTTATGATGCCTTTATCATATTTGGATAAGAAGAGGAAGTAGGTTACCAGTACTCTTAAACCAATAATCACCATCTGTGGCTGATCTGGTCTGTTTTGAACCAAATTATACTCTACTATTATATCATCTTTTCATTTATCACTAAAATCAAATACTTCTTTAACGAAACATAACAAAACTATCACACTCACACTTTAGAATGAACAATAGTATTTTATCAATATCCAATAGTCCATCAGGATATAAACATTCTAAACTGATAATGAAGAGAATTGATAGCTTTTACGGTAAAACCTATTTACAACATTATAGTCTAACATCTGTATCATGGCATCGAGTTCCCCACCAGGAATCTAATTTTCATCCATCTACCCCCAACAATTGGCCCCTGTGTCTATTTTATGTTTGAACTTCCCTTCACTGACTGTTTTCAGCATGAGCGCTACTTCTGTTTTATTTGTTGGTTCACTGGGTTTGTTTCAGAGTTCCCACACTTAAAGGAAATCCAAAGCAGGTATTTATCTTTCTCCACCTGACATTTCTCTTAGCATAATACCTTCATGTTGTTGCAAGTGGCAAGATTTTGCCTTTGATTCAGTTATGTAAAAAAAAAAAAAAGAAAAGTATTCTGGAGTCATGCTCAGTTGTGCATAAAACCACATTTTTCTTATTCATTCATTCATTCATTGATGGGCACTTAGCTTGTTTATATATTTGTTTGTTTTGAGTCATACTTCAGTGCTATGAGGGATATGTATCTTTCCATAGTCATGTTGGTGTGATTTTGATCACATTCTCCCAGAAGTGACATTGTTGGATTAGATGATATTTTTAGTATTTGTTACTTTTCCAAGAGATTTCTGACTTGTGTTCCAGACATAGTTGTGCCTATTTACATTTCTGCTCACAATGGACAAGATTTTCCCTTCTCCATCCTCCCCGACACCCACCATCTAGCTCTGGCAGGTGTGTGTTGGTATCAGATGTTGGTTTTGATTTTAATTTTCGTAATCATAAGGGATAGAGAGTGTCTTTTCATGCATTTGTATAACAGGCCATTTATAGGTCTTCTTTATACAAATGTCTATTTGGACTTTCTACTTTTTTGTGTTTATTTGGCTTTGGGACACTCCCAGCAGTGCTCAGGGATTACTCTCGACTCTGTACTCAGAATCATTCCAGGATGCATTTGGGAGACGCTCTGGGGTGCTGGAATAGAGATTAGGTTGACTTTTGCAAGGGCAGAGCCTGACCTGCTGTGTCATCTCTCCTGCCCTCTATTTTTAATCAATGTTTTATTACGTTTGATGTTTGTTTTCTTGTTTAGTGTATCAGTTCTTCATGCTTTATGGGTATTAACCACCAGTCAGATATTCCATCTACAAAGACCTGCTTCCTCAAGGTATTTTGTTTTAGCAATGTTTTGTGCTGCTACTCAGAATCTTTCAAAAGTTATATTTTTTTCCTCTTGCTTTTATTAATGTTGATGTCAAATCCACAAAGAGATGGCTGAAACAAATGTTTAAGAGTTTCCTTCTATGCGTTTTCACTTTTCAGGTCTTACATTTAGGCCCTTAATGCATTTGAATATGCTTACATCTGTTCTTAGATAGGGGTCTAATTTTATTCTTCTGTGGGCTTCTTTTTTTCAGTACTGTTTATTGAAAGGATTGTCCCAGTTACTTGTTATGTACTCCTTGGTGCTAAATTAATTGTCTGTGCATGCATTGTGTTAGTTTGTGAATGCTCAATTCTATACCCTTGATCTGTGTGCTTGCCTCCAAGTCTGTTTTGTACTACAAGAGTGTAATATTTTCTTAAATCAGTGAATGTGATAATCCTGCTTGTTTTTAACCAGGCAAACTTTGGCTATTCTTCTCATTTGGGCTTCCATACAAATTTAATGATTTTTGGTTTTAGTTTTGTTTTAAAATCTCTTTGGGTAAAATATATTTGTGTAAAATATCTATATTTTATAAAAATCACATTGAACATAAATATTGCTTTTTCCTTTTTATCCTGTCTACTTTTACTTATGGTAGAAATTATTTATAATTTTCTTTGTATAAGTCTTTTGCCTCTTTTGTAAGTTGATTACCAGGTATGTGATCTTTTGAGGAACAACACAATCATTTTGTCTTTTTATTTGGTAGATGCAATGTAATTATTATACTGATTTATTATTTTAAAGAGTTTCTAGGTTGTCAAAGGATATTCTATATATAGTATCCTGTTTTATTTTTAATAATGACAGTTTAACTTCTTCCTTTTCAACTTGGATGACTTATTTACTTTTTTCTTGTTATTTCCTCTGGCTAATATTTTCACCAATTTTCTAAATGACAGTTTTTTTCTGATCTTAGAGACAAAATTTTCATATTTTTACCATTGAGGATGATTACAGCTGTGGGCTGGGCATAAATAACTTTTATTACATCAAGGTATGTTTCTCCTAATCCATTTTATTGAGAATTTTAATCATAAATTGGTTTAATTCCTTTCAACTGCCCTTTCTGCATATATTCAATGATCATTATTTTTGTCTTTTCTATTATGAGTTATAACCTGTTGATTTCTTGGCATATGCTGACCTATTCCTCTCTTCCTAGGAATGGATGAATAAAATCTATTTGATCAAGGTTGTTAATATTTTGTTGAAGTTTTTACATCTATGCTGATCACAAATGATATTAAAATGTATTTGCACACACAATGGAATACTATGAAGCTGCCAGGAAGGATGAAATCATGCAATTAGCTACAACTTGGATGGGAATGGAGATCATATTAAGCAAAATAAATCAGAAGAAAGACAACTCTTGGGAAACAAATCCCACTTATCTGTGGATATAGAGGAACAAAACAGGAGAAGGCAAGATATCAAAGGGAAGATAGAGAAGATAAGCTATCAAAAGGAAGATACAGGATAAAACAAGATATGAAAGGGAAGATACTTAGATTACCTTGGGCCCTAATTATAGATCTTGGAAGACAGGGAAGGAAAGATACCAAGAGCAATTGTGAGAAGAAGCCAGTGGCTAGAAATAGTAGTGGGGTGGGAGTCAGGGGCCTCGGTCACATGTGCGGTGTAGGACTGCGTTCCATGTGTGTATCTGAACCACAGTCTTCAAAACTGAAAGCATGAGGTCCCAGCCACAAACAACCACAAACAATGGGCTCATGAAGGAGGAGAGACATTGGGAGAGACATTTGGAATTTTGAAAGAGGGGAGTTGACACTGGGGGTAGGATTGGTGTTGGAATATTATATGCCAGAAACTCAACTAGGCATAATTTTGTAAATCAAGGTGCTTTACAGAGAATCAAAAAAGATCAGACCTTGTGATTAGTTAATGCATATCACTTAAGTCTATTTTTTACCCTTTAGAATTTATTTCTGGAAAAGCATGTATACTTTGCTATGTTGTATTCTTTGTAAGCTGGAGTTTGCTGATTGCATTTTGTAATGTTTGTAGAAAGCTGTTTGGTACTAATTCTACAAATGGTGCCCATAACAAGTCAAGGAAACCCTGGATTCTATAAGGATTTAAAAAAAATTGTAAGTAAAAAGCTAAATGTTGAAAAGAGAGATACATTGAATGAATAAAAAAGACAAAAATGAATGTAAGAGAGAAATGCTTATAAGAAAGATATTTAAAAAAGAAAACATATTTGTTATATAGAGAAAAAAGAGGTTAGAGAAAAGAAATTGAGCAAAAGACAAAAATAAGCAGAAGACATTTATTATATAGAGAAAAGAGAGACTTAGACACAAAGAAACAGACAAAAATTTTAAATAGAGACTATTTTCTTCTTAGATAGATAGAGATGGAAAGTGGAAAACTCGGTTAACCCCACACCTGTCCCTGATCAGCAGGAAGCGGCCAGAAAGAATTCATTTCTCCTTTACCCTAAGGATTGGAGTTTTTCACTCCATAATGATCTTCAGCAGGTTCAAAACTCTATACTTCCTTTGATTTGGTGGTTAAATCTAGCGACCTGTTTAGATTCTTTGTGCATCTATTGCTCAACCAAGGCATTCTCAATAGTCTCTATGCTGCAGTTAGGAAGTGGTTGACGTGTGTGTGTGTGTGTGTGTGTGTGTGTGTGTGTGTGTGTGTGTGTGTGTGTGTGTGTGTGTCATTTTTGTGACACTGGAGCACTACAGTAAAACCCAGAGATAGGAGACACGTGCCTCTGGGACACAGTGGTGGGGACAGGAGTGGCTTATTTGCTGGTGTAGACAACAAAGGGCTCATTGTCTGCCATAGTTAGAATCCTAGAGTGTATTTAATAATATTTAATAAATAATAAAACCATGTGAAAGAGTATGTATTATCTTCCATGTATTATGGCAAAGCCACTCATTCTCAACAATGTCACTAAGAATACATGCTTTTTTTTTTTAGCTCTGGATTTTGTGCTCAACAGATGGCACCCATCTTTGCAGCTAAATCAAGGGACACCAGCTGAGAGTTGAGTGGAACTCTATATAGTCTGTTAGAATACTGGTTTTCTAAGAACTTTCCAAGATTATTAGTTGGAACCCAGTGTATCGGTAGGCTACAGACAATCTTATTTTGCTCCTGCTTCTTTCATGACTATTTTTCCCAACTTGGTTATTAACGAAGACGCACAGTTTCACAATCAGTCTTGGCACACGGGACCAGGTTCACATCCTGTTGAGGCCATCCCTTAAGAATTTGGACTCATCTCTGCTATTGTGGGTGCAATAGGTGACCCCAGTCCCAGAGAGAAGGTGCTAATTTCTGCTTCCATATCTGATCATTCCAAGGACTCAGCAGAGTGTGGAGTACCTACAATCTTACATTATTCACTCTTTAAATTTTAAAATACAGAAGTAGGGTGCGAATGCCTGGTGTAAGTATTTTATTTGGTAAGTGCAGCTTCGCTTATTCATCAAATTGTGTTTTATTTGCTTTACATATTAGAGCTGAAATTTAATTTTTATGTACTTACAATTCATTTAAAATTAAACTGGTTTATAGGAAGCCCAAAGAAATGCTTTACTTTTTTTTCTGCCGTATTTTCTAGTTTGTAAAATGTGCAGTTGACTTGTCACCCAGCAAAGATAACTGAGGTTTTTTTTGTGTGTCTGTCACATATATTTGTGAATATATACATATTTCTGTAACACGCTTGGTCAACTGCAGTACATTCTTCTCTTCAGTGTTTCAAATGTTCGTCACTGGCTCCTGTGGGCGCCTTTCCAGGCTCACTTATTGTTGCACAAGCTTCCAAATCTTCCACAGCTTCCTTGCTTTATGGTACAACAGGATATTTCCACTTCTCCCGTGCATGTCTTTTTAGAGCCTTGGCATCCACTTTCTCCAAAGAGCACAGGTTTCTTGCAGTGCAATGAGGTTGCTGTGGCCCTGTTGTAGTTGATGGTGCTTTGGAGACAACGTTGGCAAAACTTTCCGGGCATGTCCGGTATAGAGCACTAGGTTAGAAATAAGCAAACATTTAAACATTAGAAGGAAAATATGTAGAAAGTGCTAACTGAGATTTCCGAGTCCAATTCAGGATTCCAGGATTTTACTTGCCTTCATCAATATTTGATTTCTCACTTCGAATGAAAATACTAGTTCTCCACGATGCCAACAAAACACTGATTTGCCTTATTACATAATTCATGCCCAATAGCCTCAGAATAGCAATAGCGACTCTTCATCCTCGATGTGATTCCCGGAGCCTGGTTTTCTGGCTGTGTCTCTCTGTTTCCTCGAGGTAGACAATCAGACTGAGTGAGAGATTGCCTTTCTCTGATTGTATTATTTGACATGCACTTAAAGCCACTTATCTCACTTGGCTTTAGATTCTAATACCTAATTTCAGGGTGTGATTAGTAGGGCCGTTTACATGGTTCCCGAGTAGATTGATCAGAGTGAGGCATGCTCACAGGGGTCACTCTTCTACTTCTGACCCCTGCGTCCCTTGCCTTTAGTCATCCTCTTTGAAAACTTCTGGCTCATCATTCCCCTAATAGGCTAAACATTGGCATGTACTTCCATTTAAAAACTTCATTTTTAATATTTAAAAATATAAACAGTGGCATATGATATACGCTTCTCTATACCTCAATTTCTCTTGTTGCAAATATCATGGGTATTTAAATATACCAAGTTTGTGAGTTTAAGTTAATGTAACACCTATACACGTGCTTGTTTTAGTTTTAGATATTCATTTTTGAAGAATTTTCCACTTATCACCCATATTTCCTTCCTTCCATTCATCCATTCATCCATCCATCAATCCATCCATCCATTGTATATTTAATTACTTTACTAGAACTCGGAATTTATCTGCCAGTAGAAATAAAACCTTGGGACTACACATTTCCTGCCAAAATGATATTGTTGCTTCCAAACTGTGCAACACTGGAAAATCCACTTTACCTCTCTCATGCCCTAAAACCTCCAGTGAACAGCAACATTGGAGCTCCTCTTCCTTGAGGTCATCTGGCCTTTTTATGATTTTTTCCCACAGAAACTAAATTCACTTTACACCCAGAACAAGGTGTGAGCTGAGGTAGGCCCGTGTGTGTCACAATAACTCCAGGTGGCCAGACCTGGACTGCTTCAGGAGTACCATCGAACAGAGAAGAGCTCAGACTTCACCGGTTTGGCATGTGACATAAAATATGAGAACATTTTGGTCCAAACAGGGTGAAAGGGACTTGCCTTAAAATCAAATCTGTTGAGATGTGAAGCTTATTTTGTTTGCACCTTTATTTTTCACTTTATCTTTTCTTCCCCACTTCACGATAAAAATGAGTATCTTCACTGCTCTATCTTTACAAAATTACCTTTCTTTGACATTCAATATTCAAGAGCGGTATATTTGTTTTTAATCCACTTTTTTCTTCCACAGTCTATCTTAGGATATTGAAACCATCCCATTTTTTGACAAATAAATCAATAAATTTAAAGAAATGCCAATCTAAATCTCCAAAATACACTTTGTGGAAACTTGATAAGTGAATTATAGGCATTTTATGAGGGTCACAAAGTATATAGGACTAGGCGAGAGAACATTTCAAAGAGGAATGAGGACAAACTTTTTCTACTGTTACCCAAATGTAATATAGAACTTCAGTAAATAAAATTATATGGTTAGGGCAGGGAAGGGAGATCATAGATCAGTAGAACAGTTCAGAGTCTAGAAAGAAAATGATAGCTTTGTTACTCAATGCTCAACAGAACAATAATTTAATAAATGAGATCTGGATAATTGAATACACAGCAGAATAAAAATAAAAGAATCCAAACACAATATGCACAAAGCTGGGCAATATACTGTTAAAATTAAAGGCATATGATGGCAAAATATTCCTCTGGAATCAAGATTAGACTTACATATTTAAAACGGTATGAGTCTTCATGAGGCCAGAAAAGAATGATCAGAGTGAAAAGCAGACAAACGGAAGCTTTTTATTTTATCTGCTAACTTTTTGTAACTTTTATAATATTAAGCTTCCTAGTATTTTTCTAATTATATACAGCCCTCCTGAGGGACCTCAAGGTGTTGTACAGTGGGTGAGGGTTTGAAAGAAGCCAATCCAGTTTGAGCCTTGGCATCATGGTCAAGGCTATTAGAAGAGGTACTTATTTCTCTGTGACCTTTTGGGTTGGGATTCCCAGTTGAGTTAAATCTTATGACTTTGATTCCTTATTTTTATGGACCCATGACCCCTTGTTATTCTTCCTGTTCTCCAGGAACCAAATGTCTCTAATCTGAGGCAATCCTGTTCACTGCTTTCTGTTCCAAAGCAGAATTGGCTCTTGAATATCAACACGAAGGTGGAATTTTGAGACTGCAGAAGAAAAACATTTTGCACCAGAACGCAGAGCAACCTGGGAAGGTGGACTGAACTCTGTGTCCCTGTGCTGTGCTGGGACTTCAGGATGCTGCATGTCACTACTGTGTATTTTTTGTGTATGTGTGACTGTTTGTATGTCACTACTGTGTATTTTTTGTGTATGTGTGACTGTTTGCCAAAAGTCATGGACAACATCTGGAGTAACTACCTTTGAGCATGACTTCAGATGGATGTCAAGAGTGCAGCTAGTGGTGTAGAAAAATGATTGTCTCTGTATTAAGACACGTTGGGATCTTTATGGGTTATGTGTGTGTGTGTGTATGTATATGTGTGTTTGCTGCTATTGGTGCCATTTCTCAGGGAGAAAGTTTGTGTTTGATACAGGAAGTCATACTGGGGCACTGGTGATGGATGCGTTTGATCAGGTTAGGCACTCTGTGTTACTTGGAGCTTACTTGGAAGTGAGCCAGGGCCCGTTGGCTGAGTGTGATCCAAAGCTCTACCTGGCTCAAGTCAGGACCTCAGTGCTGATTACTCATGCATATCAAGTGGTTCTCACAATGGTCATGAGTGTATTTTGCTCTAAGTATTTCAGACATTGTTAGTGCCCTTCTTTACTCAATGGCATGAAGAAACGACATATCTGTTGAAAACTCTTTGCGAAATGGTATTGTTAAGCAATGCTGCCTTGGAAACCTACAGAGTAAAACAAAATAGAATGATGGAGTTGGGATATTTCTTTTATTTATTCAAAACATTCTGCAGCTCTGAACTGAAGAATAGTTGTTTAACGTGATCACTCAATGCCTTAGATTACAGGTATGGCCAATCCTTACTCATGAGTCTTGTGACTTGACTTCCTAAAAACAATTTCCATGCCAAGTCAAAAGTGTTGGACTGTCTCATGTGTACACCTCAGTCTTAGAGATGAAGTACTTACCCCAATTACTGGACCAAGAGCTCGAGCATAGAAATATTCTGCAGTAGAAACAACTGTAGCTAGAAACAATGGAACTGGGTTTCTAGCACATTCTGATGAGTAGAATTGTTTATCTCATTCATCCCCGGGTGACAAATGGAGCAGCTGTTTGAGAAAACGCAACCCAGAAAAGTACCAGGATCTTCAGGTGCTTCTTGAGTTACAGGTCAAGTCCCACCTGGAAAGAAAACACCCCTTTCTCTTGCCAACCAGTGATATTTGTCTGTTCTTAAGGTTAGAGCCATACCTATAGAATCAATTTCTCCAAACACCATTCCATGTTTTTTCTTTTTTTTTGCTGAGATTTATATGGCATTTTCAATCGATGGTAATTATTGAACAGTTGTGGCCAACCCCCATGGATCTGAATCATTTCTTTGGAACTCTCCTGGGAAGAGAAGGAATGAGGCGTAGCCCGCACAGGCCCTTGTTGCTCCCCAAACATGTGGGTGATTGGTTTCCACAGGGCTGGCCTCACACTTGCCCTGAGTGTAGAGTAGCCAGCTGCCTGCAACCCCAGCGGACAGACACATTTTGATATCTACATATATACATACATATATACACACACACACACATATATATTTTTTTCCCAAATAGAAGAACTTGAACAAAGCCAGAAGCGAATCAGCAGGCTTGATACACACGACCGAGGAGGCTGACTCGTGACAGGGCCAATCTGGGCTCATTCAAGGAGGAAATTATTACCTCTGACACTCGGAACTTTAAATTAAGGTTTTTAACAAGGCATTTCCTTGCCTCCTGCTAACCAGGGGGTTTCAGGAGGAAGCCCTTTGTCCAAAGTCTGGGGTCTGGCAGCCCAGGGTCCAAAGGTGCAGGGGAGGAGAGTGTGGAAAGATCAGCTCAGAAAGAGGATCTACTCAGGCGAGCACCCAGTCAGGAGCAGACTGTGGGGCTGATTGCCCATCTTTGTGGGCATTCCCTCCAACATCAGGATTGGAGCCTGGGTCAACCCTCACCAGATCACAAGCTGCCTCTTCCCAGCGACCCAGTTTTGCTTCTGCCCACATGTTCTGGAGTTTCTCTTTTATCCTCTCCATGTGGAGGCTTACAGAGGTTTCCCTGCCTCTTCCTGTTTTGGAGACACAACTAGACACTGCATAGCCTCCATTTGTGTGTCTGCAGCCCTTGATCCAGCAGGGCCCTTCACCCAGCTTGAGTCTCGGCTACCTCAGTGTCTCCCTAGCTGAGATGAGCGAAGGGAAGTTCTCTCTCGTCTCTAGTTTTCTGCATGT
>PVKC010020560.1:0-18534 GCA_004027635.1 Crocidura indochinensis
TGTGTGTGTGTGAGAGAGACCAGATTCCCTACTCAATGTAATTCCTACAGGAGAGCCTTATTGTTTTTTATTATTTTCAGTGGAGAATAAAGTGGTCAAATTCTCATTCTTTCTATTCCCTTTAAAGATTCTACAGTAAATGTCTTCCTAGCATCTTCTCATTCTGGTGGTTTTTGGCAGCTGAGTCACTTGTCACCTTCCAGGAGAGGTACCTGCCAAACACCTTCCTAGCACATCCCTCCCAGTTCTGCTTGGCAGAAGCCTCTACCCACATTCCCCACATGTCCAGACGAACACCTGGCTGAGGCATCTAGAGATAGAGAAAGTACTAGCTGAAAGGTTTTGCACATTGCTATAAATAAATAAGAGGAATGTTTCTAGGATCAGGTATAATAGATATAAAGGTTATTTGACTTTTCTTTGCATTTTATTTCAATGTATGTGTATGTACACATATTCACTTACATATATGTCCATGTACCTTTATTCATATGTTCTCATATAAAATCAACTTGAAATCCCATGGCTGAATCTATTCCTTGAGGAATATTCTCCCAGGTACAGACCAGGGACATACTAACTTTGGTCCAGTTTCACTTTCATGTTTAGAAGAGGCAGCATAATTAAAATATTAAAATAATTATTTTATTATATTTTGCTAAAGAATATACCTAGGGAGACTTTTATTGCAAGAGACATTATTTTATAGAAATATAGCAAACCAAACAGTTAGGATAATGTCAGGAAATATAAAAATAGTACTTAGGCCAACCACCCACTTTAGTCTACTCATTCTTCTGAGAAATAGGAACCTGAGATGCAATGTCTGTATCAATCTCATCTCAAAATCCATAAATAATTCATGGAAGATATCAATTTATTTAGAGGATAAGTGCCAAATAGAGTGAGGGTGTTTACCAATAACATGGCCTTAGAAACACCATGCTACTTGAAATTATTCCCTTTCTTGGCAGGAATAACTTGTACTAAGGACTGGATCCACACCCTTTTAAAAACATGCCATTGATTTTGCATAGCTAATGTGAACATTGAAATAGGGACTCTTTACAGACAAGTATGAACAGATCCTAGGTTTCCCCTAGGGGGACATATGTGATAGAAACCAATGAACCCAAATTGAAGCCATTTGATGAATAAACTCCAATGCTATATAAACATTTGTTTGAGTTCTCCCCGTACCATTCTTAATTCAGACCAAATTTTATCGCCTGTCTTGAGGTAGTTGGAAATAATTTCGTGTCCTGCCAATGATATAGGTACTGCTTTTTAGTGAAAGTCCCATAAACTCTTTTCAAGATATTGTAAAAGTGGAGTGCTCATGCCATTAAAACAGAAGCTTCATATTACATTTAATTAAGGCAAGGCAAAGAATGAAATAAATGTAAGGTTTAAATGTACCTTGATTACAGATTAAATGAACACAGAAATACTGCATAAATTCCATTTTAAAGACAAAGGTCAGAAAAATAAAAAAAATAGTAATTGGTAAATGATCTGATGGGTGAAAAATAAGTTAGTTCAATTTCTCTGGATGATATGCTTTATTGATGCTTAGACTATGCTTTAAATTTTTTCTGATTGGGATAAGAAGATATAATTTAAAGCATATTCAGGGGATGGGGAGATACTACTGGTTAAAAGGTACTTTTCTTGTATGCGACCAACATGGGTTCAATTCCTGATACCACACATGTTTCCCTGCACATCACAAAGAGTGATACATAAGCACAGACCCAGGAGTAAACCCTGTGCACTACCAGATGAGACCCCCAAACTAAAGAACAAACAAAAGGTCATTTAGATTCTATTTGGATAATCTAGGTTAAGATTATTCATTCAATAAAATTAGAGAATTATCAATTTTTCTTATAAATGAAACCTTGTGAAGTCTTATATATTAAGCAGAGTTTTGGAAGGATATATAAGGTCTACCAAACTGCAAGAAAAGGTGTTCATCATTTTTATCCATCTAAGAATCCTGCATATCAAAGGCTTACTTCTGGAGTGAAGGCCAAAGCTATAGTATCCATTACTTCTGTGCCCTGATTATGATGGGTCTAATGGATGAGGCTAAGTCACATTTGCTTTAATGCTGGCATTTTTTACTATGCTCTCATCTCCATGCACTTATTGCAATGGGACGTCAAGAATTGTGTAGATGAGAGCTGGAAGGACTAGTTCATGACATGAAGCTTACCACAGTATGGTGAGTGCAGTTAGAGAAATAACTACATCAACTATCACTACAGTGGTAGCGAGTAAGATAAATAGAATGCAAGAGGTTGGAGAGGAGGGAATTGGGGGGTATTGGTGGCAGGAGGGTTGCACTGGTGAAGGGGGGTGTACTTTTATGACTGCAACCCAACTACAAGCATGCTTGTAACCCTGGTGCTTAAATAAAGGTATTATTAGAAAAACTTGTGTATCTGTGATTTTTAGTTATTAACATAAACATATTGGAGACCAGACAACTTCTTTTACCTAACTGAAGATTAGAAGATGTCTAACTGAATATAGGTTGCAACATACAATCACCTTATTTTAATGTATCTTGTTTTCTTTTCAGAAGTTAGAAAAGTTTATTGAAAAGTAAAAAAAAAAGGAGAAACATCCAACTTGAGGATAAATGTAGCATAGGACTATATTCTTATTTTAATCTTCTTAACTTTTAATATTAAAGACAGTTATAACATTTAAAAGTATGTAATTTATAGACAAATTAAAACTATAAACTATGCAACATAAACATAATTAGAATATTAATTTTGATGTCAAAATTAAAAATTTCAATTTGGACTTGGAATAGATGATTAAAAACATGGAAATGCAATTAAATAATATATATAAATTACATTACCACCATAATTAAATAATTTAGCATAAAATTGATGAATTCTTGCAACCAACCATAAAATAAGAAAGGTTTAACAACAATGAGTTGCATATTGTATTTATGAGGCCATTCTATTTCTGAATTCTGGTATATCAATAATCAACTACAGTTGTTTTATAATTTATGCTATACAAATATTTAATTAATTTTATAAAATACTCTTTGATACTTATTAAAATAATGTGTTGCCTATAAATTTAGGAAAAACTTAAAACATGACTACTCTGTAGGTACCTTATTTTCCCTATGTTTTATCTGAAAGTGTCTGCCATAAGTGTGTTCTTTCTTTTAGTAGGGGGTAAGTAATGCTCATTACTTACATTAGAAACAGACATAAAAATTGCAACAATACTTGAAACAAACAGTTTGATTGGCATTCAGTGTGTTAAAGCATAGGAATCTGTTTGGTAGGGTTTTAAAACAAATTCTCTAGGTTTTAATAATAGCAATAAAACAGAACACCGTTTTTATGAGCAGGGCCTCTATCAGAAGACGAAGGGGAAAGAAACTTTGCAGTTCCCTACAACAATCATAAAGAAATATGGAAGTTGATAATAGCAGTTACTGCTGTAATAAAAACATGATAAAAGGCTCTCTGACAGTTTGAAATCTTGGAAGTTGTGCCAAGTACAAAATCTAGTTTGTAGACACAGGCATATCCTGCTGTCTTTATAGGTTCTTTGGGGTTTCTGGTTCATCCCCTTAAGACGAAGTGATCTATCAAAGTGCCTTGGTTTTCAAGAGCAATCAAAATCAGTTAAACTTTATATACTCATTAGAAAAAAAGCTAAAATAGCATTTGCAGAGTGCTTACTTTTTTGTTATAGTATTATTTTGTACTTAGATTCAAGTTTTTGGATTACTGCTGCTATAAGTACTCAGTTTTATTTCCATTCTTTTTTTTTTTGTTGTTTTTTTGTTTTTTTGGGCCACACCCAGTGACGTTCAGGGTTTACTCCTGGCTATGCGCTCAGAAGTCGCTCCTGGCAGGCACGGGGGACCATATGGGAACCGGGGGATCGAACCGTGGTCCGTCCAAGGCTAGTGTGGTAAGGCAGGCACCTTACCTGCAGCGCCACCGACCGGCCCTTTTATTTCCATTCTTAACATAATCCTAACCAGGAATTTTGAGGCAATTTTATATAATTGTTTCACTATATAATTTTAAAATTAAAAAACATTTCATTCTAATTAAAAACATTTTTTGAGCTACACCTGACATACACTGGGTTTGCTCCTAGCTCTGTGCTCAGGGATTACTCCTGTTGATGCTCAGGGTACTATATGTGATATCAGTGAAGGACCCACGTGTTGCATGCAAAGCCAGTGCCTTACTCACTGTATTGTCTTTCTAGCCTTAATATTAGAACTTGTTTAGGTGGTTGCAATGCAGATAAAGTGCTTGCCTTACATGCAGCTGACATGGGTTCAGCCCCTATATGGTCCCCGAGTTCACCAAGAGTGAGCAATCATTAGGTGTGATTGCTAAGCAGAACCAGGAGTAAGTGAGCACAATCAGGTGTGACCAAAAATGCAAAATAACGACAACATTAATTTTAAAACTCTTCTGGTGGAAAAAATACTTATCCAACTTTTTTTTTTTCTCCTTGGAATTCTTCAGTGAAGCTAAACTAAATGAAGACACTTTAGAGTTAAAAAACTTTTTTCCCTACTCACAAATATTATCAGTACCATTTTCATCTTCATAATCAATAATTTGTCTGATTATTCTATAGAGAGAACTATTAAATTTAAGGTATAACTTACATGAGGAAGATAAAATAACCAAAATGGAAATTCAATCAGCAAGCAATAGTAAAATATTTTTATTCCATATGTCCTTACAGGGTCTTATTCTTCTATTTAAATGGCTAACAAATAGCACACTGCTTTTCAACACACACACACACACAGTTAAGAAGGGCGCTTAACAATATTTTCTTTGTTCTGGAATTTACTCTGTTTTGTGTGTGTGTGTGTGTGTGTGTGTGTGTGTGTGTGTGTGTGTGTGTGTGTGTGGTTTTTGGATCACACCCGGCAGTGCTCAGGGGTTACTCCTGGCTCCATGCTCAGAAATTGCTCCTGGCAGGCACGGGGGACCATATGGGGCACCGGAATTCGAACCGATGACCTTTTTGCATGAAAGGCAAATGCCTTACCTCCATGCTATCTCCCGGGCCCCTGGGATTTACTCTGGACTAGGCATCTTGTCAGTGCTCTGGAGACCATATGTGAGGCGAGGGATAGAACTTGGATTGGCTGTGTACAAGGCAAGATTCCTACCCTCTGTACTATACCTCCAGCCCATATGTTCAAACTTTATTTATTTATTTATTTATTTTTGTTTTTGGGTCACTTGACCTCGCTTTGGGGTTACTCCCGACTCTGCTCAGAAATTGCTCCTGGCAGGCTCAGGTGACCATATGGGATGCCAGGGATCAAACTTGGGTTTGTCTCGGATCGGCCATGTGCAAAGCAAACTCCCTACCCATTGCGCTATTGCTCCAGAACTTGTTCAGACTCTTTGATAATATTACAGCATGAAGTTCATAGAATTAAAATTTAGAGAATGTGTTTATCTATTAAGTCACACTTGAGTTGATTCCATATGATAATCCATCTCCAAGTGGTCATTGTGTGTAAGGTATTAAAAAGAACAGTAAAAAAGTACACAAAAACGTCCATACAGAGGCCATTGCTAGTAAGACATTTATTAGCAATATTTTTACAGCTGTTTCAAAAATTAATTACTATTTCAGTGGTGCATAGGTGAATGCTTGAGTCACCTCAGTTAGATGGTGATTACAGTTAAATGGACAGTAAATTATAAAAGACACCCTACTGACTATAATACTGTTATGGAGTACATAATATATTAAAAAATCAAAGAGAAGCCCATGTAAATTGACAAGATTTGTGAAACCTAGATATTATGCATGTGTAGAGCTGCAGATATTAGAAAGATCTCTATTTTCAAAAGTTAATTATGTGCCATCTTTTAAAAATTGATCTCCTGTAATAGCAGATATGCATTGTTTATAATGAGTAATATAATGCTTAAATAGAATTCAAAACAGTTAAATATAAATTTATTTACTTCATATAAAATATATCTGTATAAAAATAGAGTATTTAAAGGAAGTGGCTATTTATACTATGAAATTGGTCAATCAAAACAGTTTTATGCTTTGCCCGATAGAGAAGTTGAGGTATTTGCACATTTGATAATTTCAATTATATATTGAAATAACCCTTCACTGCTCCCTCCTCAAATAATCCTTTAAAAAACCATTTTTTGTTGTGGTGCCTTGGTTAAAAAAATCTAAAATGTTATATTGTAATTTTGAAATCTTTCCCAGTAAAGTTTTTGCAAAATGAAGTTGAAGTTGACTATTTTGAACTTAAAACAGTTAAGAAAGTTCTCAGTGCTAGAAATTAGATGTTTTAAATGTTTGCCACAGTATTTTGCTTTTGCCGTTTTGTTTCTCCCTCCTTTGCTTTTCTTTGGCTATTGTCATTGTGATAACCCATTAGGTGAGGATTCCCCAAAACACTTCTGTGCTGACTGGAGAGCATACACTTTAGCTGTGCTCTCACATACCTTGCTGTGTGAACTGGAGATGTCACACTTTTGTTGTGGTAACAAGGGATCACAAAGACAGTGTCATGGGTATTGTATTTAGTATATGGGGCAGTACTAGGAATCCAACTATCAGCTTGCTGGGTAGGTGCTCTCCCACTGAGCCATCTCTGGGCTCCCTTGTCAGATTTCAATACAAAATAGTTTTAGGACAATTCTGGATTTAGATAAGATACTTTTGCATAAAAATAGTTATTGGAATCAAAATAATATCTGTGACCATACACACATTTAAAACTGCTTATGCAATTGAGAATGTCTAATTCATTGTAAGATATTTGTATAGAATTTAATTATAGTACAAAGTTACTAAGGCCACCAATAGTAAATGAAAACCTTCTAAAGTAATATCATCAACAAATATAATAAAGTGATACATAAGGAACTATATTTTGTTCCTTACTTTAAAATTATGTATTTAATCATTAAGACTCAGTTGTCCTACCCAAGTTCAGAGATAGGGTAGGTGGGAATGTTTACAAAACATAGAGTACAAATATAAATATATTGAATTTTAATTGCAAAAATATAACATTTCCCCCCCACCCTCTCCCCTCTCTCACATACTTTCATCTTCTTCTTTTTTTCTTTTTTGGGCCACACCTGAAAGCGCTCAGGGGTTACTCCTGACTCTGTGCTCAGGAATTACTCCTAACAGGCTCAGGGGACCATAAGGGATGCTGAGGATTGAACCCAGGCCAGCCACATGCAAGGCAAATAAATGCCTTACAAGCTGTGCTATTACTCTGGTCCCTTGTACACTTTAATTCTCTTATGAAGCATTACTGTTTTCCAAAGGTTGTAGTTCCACAAAACACAAGCACAGTCCCTACTGGCAAGTGGAATGCAATTGCATTTCTCCTTATCAGTATTCATGCACTGATAGAGACAATAACACAATCCGTAAGACCATTATCTTCTTTATGTTGTCTACATAATTCAAATGTCTTTATTATCTCCTTTTACCACAATGCAAAAGCTGGCACACTGGCACACAGACTTTCGTTTGCGATTATATTTTAAAAAGTCATTTTTCAACTCTTTCACTTTGAAGCAATTTGTTTATTTACTTATTAACAATTTTTATTGTTGTGAGAGCCATATATGACAGTGCTTATGAGCCGCTGTTACTTTTGGTGACACTCAGGAGACATGTAGAGGTTTCATTAGGCTACCTGGTGCTGAAGCTCGAACCCAGGGCTTCAAGGCTTGTGCTCTCTCACATGAGTCACATTTATGGCACTCAAAGCCAACTTATTTTCAGGTGCACATATTTATAAGGCTGTAGTAAAAACTGCGATTGTGGTCATTTAAATACACCATGTATTTTTGTGCATCAGCAAGTGGTGGTGTGCATGAAGGTGAGATCTGGTTCACAGACCATGGTGACCCATGTCGTCCATGTGAGGTGCTCATCCCCATTTCCACTTCACTCATCATAGTGGAGTCTACACAGTTCTTTTACTTGCACACATTCTGCTGAGAAGGATTTCAGAGTAAACCTGATTAACTGGACCTCTGACATGATAGGGCGACTGAGAATTTCGCACGGAGTTTTGTTGTTGCTGGAGTTTGTTTTGATTGCTGAAATACTTTCCCACAGCATGCTTTCTTGATAATTTCATTTTAATGAAGTGAAATTCTGTGTCTAACTTTGATCTCACTACCTGCAGAAAAAAAGCAAAAGAAAAAAACTATCGATAATCAAAGGCATTAGAGACCAGTAGCATGCTCAAACCATAACAGTTTATTTATCACATAGACATAATCAAGACTCATTTATTTTTCAAAAAGATAGAGAAATAAATTAGAATTTCCACAGCTTTTCTCACCTCAGAGGAGTAGAGCCAAATACAACTAAGGAGTTGGTTAAGAAGACTTCTATTTTTTGGAATTAATTATTTTTTATTCCAATTTTTATTTGGTCACCATGATTTGCATACTGTTAAAATTTTTAGGCATGCAGTATTTCAACAACACACCCACCACCACAGTGTTAACATCCTTCCACAAATGTCCCACTTCCTCACCTTCCTGCTCATCCCCATACCCTATTTATTACCAATTGACATTTTTTTTTTGTTTGGTTTTTGGGTCACACCCAGCAGTGCTCAGGGGTTACTCCTGGCTCCATGCTCAGAAATTGCTCCTGGCAGGCACAGGGGACCATATGGGCACCGGGATTCGAACTGATGACCTTTTGCGTGAAAGGCAAACGCCTTACCTCCATGCTATCTCCTGGGCCCACCAATGGACATTTTTGTTCCTCTAATAATGTTTCTTTATATTTCACACATGAGACAACTCATTCTGTATTTGCCCCTCTCCTTCTGACTGAATTGCCTGAGAATGATACTCTCTATTTCCATCCATTTAGTGGTGACTTGAATGATTTCATCTTTCCTCATAGATGAGTAGTTTTCTACTGTATATATGTACCACAGTTTATCAACTCATATATTCTTGAGCACTTATTGTTTCCACATTTGTCTCATGAATAGCACTGCAAATATCTATCTTTTCAAAAATATTGCTTGTGTTGTTAGGGTTGATATCGAGATATATAATTGCTGAATCATATAGCAGCTCAACTCTTAATGTTTGGAAAAGATTCTGTCATGATTTCCACTGAGACAGAACTAGATGCCACTCCCACTGACAGTGAATGGGTGTTACTTTTTCCCTTCACATCACTGCCAGTACCAGGTGTTTCTACTTTTTGGATGCATACCAATTTCACTAGTGTGAGGTGATATCTTACAGTTGCTTTGATTTTAATTTTCCTGATAATAAATGATGAAGATAACTTTCTCCATAATACTTATTGGACATCAGATGATTTCTTTATCATATGTGTGTGTGTAGGTTAAATACTAACACGTAAGTAGGTACTTAAAGGGCTTCTGTGAATCGTTGATTCAAAAATGGTATTCTAAACCTGTCATAGAATTTTTTTCAGACAATGGCAATAAAACTAATTTCAGAGAAATAAAATATTTTTTCTTTTCTTTTTTTTTTTTTTTTGGTTTTTGGGCCACACCCGGTGACGCTCAGGGGTTACTCCTGGCTATGTGCTCAGAGGTCGCTCCTGGCTTGGGGGACCATATGGGGACATTTATTAAATTATAGAATCTAAAGGAGTAGCTTATGCTCTCTTAAACTTATATTTCTATGTGACTATGCAAGAAAAACCTTGAATAATTAATATTGAAAGTATTGCAAGACACAAATTACTTATAATAATTTATTTCCCATTTGTGTCCCACATTTCTTGTCATCAAGTCCTTTATTAAAGGCAATAAATATTGTTAATTTCTTTGTGACCTTATTTATAGAAATTTTGTGAAGGATTCACATACAGATACAAAGAAGAGATATTTACTGCTCATTTGAACAGTTCACAAATCGTGTTCTGGTAAAGTTCTATAAATTTTTTTTGTTTGTTTTTGGGCCACACCCAGAGATGATGGTGCTCAAGGGTTATTTTTAGCTCTGTGGTCAGAATTCACTCCTGGCAGATTCAAGGGATTCCATGGGATGCCAGGGGTAGAATCTGAGACAGCCGAATGCAAGGCAAATGCCCTACCTTCTGTGCTATTGCTCTGACCCCCAAAGTTCTAAAATTTTATCTTTAATTATTAGGTATAATTAACTCAATTGCAATATTCAATATTAATGTCAATAGCAATATTTAGTGGGAACAAAGTGGGAACCAAGACAGAGCTTGTGAGAATGGTGGGAAGCAGAGAGGAGATAAAATATATCTTGAATGAAATTATATATATTTCATATTAATAAGACCCTTTCAGTTAATAAAGAGACACAATATACTCTTTTTGGTTTTTGGGTCACACCCGGCAACACTCAGGCATTACTCCTGACTCCATGCTCAGAAATCGCTCCTGGCAGGCTCGGGGGACCATATGGGTTGCTGGGATTCGAACCAATGACCTTCTGCATGAAAGGCAAACGCCTTACCTCCATGCTATCTCTCTGGCCCCCAATATACTCTTATTATTGACTTATAAAAGTCCAGTTTCCATGGGTAAATAAAATTCTTTAGTGTCATATATATGAGTTAGAGATACAATTTTACTTCATTAAGAAAATTAATAAAAGGATTTAAAAATAAAAAATATTTTAAAATTCATGTGATATTTATATACAAATATATTTAGTTTTATTGCAAGTCAATAAAAATTGCAAGTCAATTTAAAAATTTATTTGAATAGGAATTCTTTATAGATATTAAATTGTTAATAGCAATCTTTGGGTAGAAGTATTCTAGATGATTTTAAATGTCTTCTTAGTTAACTGTTGGCTATAATTTTAATGAATGGTGCATTAATTTATAATCATAAATTATGGAAGCCATAATCATTTTGATGGAAAAATGTATTTGCATTGTACTTTGAAGCCAATTATATGCTGCTAGCCTCAAAGAAATGTTTTCCTGCGGTTATGGGAGTTGTGACTTTTTTTGCTCAGGCTTTCAAATGAAGTGATTCTTAAAAATCTAGTGAAATCAGTGGGCTGTGGTATAGGATCCCCATGGATTATAAGTTAGAGCTCAGTTTGCAGCTAACTGCTGATTATTATTTCAGATCTCAAGACCTGTAAGTTCCTATTATGTATAGCACCTTCACCTCTGTTTGGTTGGTTATGTAATAACTTTAAATATGATAGGTTGGGGAGGTACACTAATGTTTTTCTGAAAGTCTTGTCTATTTTGAGGTTTATAATAATACATGGCAAGATTAGTGAACATTCTTAGGGAAGTTTATTTAAGGAAACTCTTAAGCATAAATATTACATTCGACCCTGAAAAAATATTATTCCAGTTTCCTCAAGCCAAAATCAGGTTCATTTTGTTTTTATGATTTTATCTTAAGTTGTGGCTTTTGTAATTTCCTGATAATCTGCATAGTTATTGCATGTAAAATACAAAAAGATCCTTCCCATTGCAAGAGATTATAGTTCTTTAAAAATTATTTCAATATTTTGTGCTAATTTCAGGGATGCATTTAATAATGATAATGTGGTTGTTTATATCAGTTCTGATGTGATTTATGAAATGGATATAGAAATATACATATTTGTCTATTTGCATATGGCTAGCAGCATATGGCTTCAAAGTACAATACAAATACATTTTTCCATAATAATAATAGTGTCATTATTTAGACAGATCATACTAGGAAGGATAATCATGTATTTTTATTTTTAAATAAAGTGGTGATTACTGAAAATTGAAGACAGGAATGCCTGTTTTCCACACCTGTTCAGGACCATCTCAATCTTTGTCACCTATATGCCAAATGCGAGGTATTTTGCCCAACAACACAGTTCATTTGGATTTCATTTAAAAATATTGCAGGTAATAATCAAAGATGATAAGTTTTAATTCCTTTGTCAAGTCAGGATTCTTCATACTAAATCCTGAAATCTCACAGTCCTACTTAGAAAGACCTATTTCAAGTTTGATATGCCAAAAATGTTATTTTGAATTGAAATCAGGAGCATTAAAAAATTCAACATGTGCTATATACCACTAAACATGCAATTAATTCTAGGAGTAAAATTTCAGTATTATGAAATATTTTGTTACAGGAACTTGCTAAATAATTGTCTACATATATATATTTCTGAAATTGCTTACAATTTTTTAATCTTTAAATTGTTTACCTTGAATGCACAAAGGAATGAATCTATTTAAAAAATAATGAAATATCTTGAGGCCAGTGTGATAGCACAATGGGTAGAACATCTGTTTTGCAGATGGCAGAATATCTGTTTTGCATATGATAGATGTAGGTTCAATGCCCAGCATCCCATATGGTTCCCCGAGGCTGCCAGGAATAATTTCTGAGCACAGCCAGGAGAGGCGTTTGTCTTGCATGTGGCCGACCCTGGAGGACCCAGTTCGATTCCTGGCATCCCATATGGGCCCCAGTCTGCCAGAGACAATTTCTGAGTACAGAAACCAGAAGTGATCCCTGAGTGCCACTGGGTTGACCCCAAAACCAATCAATCAATCAATCAATCACAAATAAAGTTTAAAAAAATAAAAAATGTTTTTTAATCAAGACACTACTATTACAAAGTCATTTATGTTGAGTTTTAGGCATACTATGTTCCTGTACCAGTCCAGCCACCTGTGTCAACTTTCTTCTACCAGTGTCCCCATGTACCCTCCCAGAACTCCCAGATCCTGAAAAGCCTCCTTTACAGGAAAACTTTAAAGTTTGATCGTTGTGGTTTGGCTCTCCTGCTTTCACTGCTGCTGCCTCTTGGGGTTAGATACATAGCTAGACCACTGTAATATATCTACATACTGCTATATAGCTATATACATATATACTCAGGAACATAAGACCACTGATGAAAATGAGGACCATGATCCTGCTACCCACACTACCCAATTAATTCCTGTCTCCTCATGTCTCTGCAAATATTTTTTTTAAAGTTTGATATTTTTACTAAATACTTATATATGTTTAGCAAAATTGAGAATTTTCACAAATGAGTTGGATCTGCTTTTCACTGGATAATAACATATCTATTTACTTTTTTAAATTTTATTTAAACTCCTTGATTATTACATACATGATTGTATTTGGGTTTCAGTCATAAAGATCACCACCCATCGCCAGTGCTTCGTTCCCATCACTATTGTCCCAAATCTCCCTCCTCCCCCACCCACACCCCCCGCCTGTACTCTAGACAGGCTCTCCATTTCCCTCATACATTCTCATTATTAGGACAGTTCAAAATGTAGTTATTTCTCTAACTGAACTCTTCACTCTTTGTGGTGAGCTTCATGAGGTGAGCTGGAACTTCCAGCTCTTTTCTCTTTTATGTCTAAAATTATTATTACAAGAATGTCTTTCATTTTTCTTAAAACCCATAGATGAGTGATACCATTCTGCATTTGAAAATATTTTAAAATAGAAAAACAGAAGATAAACACAATTATGTCAACTCATAAAATTTAGTGATTATATATATTTTCCATTTATCAATTTTAAGATTATCTACATTAGAAAAAAAACATGTGATAATCCAGATATGCTCCCTACCCTCAAGGGGACTATATAAAGACACATGTCTAAGATATTTGAAGTAGGAACAAGGATGAAATGACTTCAAAGGCATCATCTAAGACTAGCTCCCCAAGGTCAAGCACCATGTTGTTTCCATGTAATAAATAGCTTCTTAGTACATGAAGCACACACGGAGCTATTTTTCGGTGGACATAATAATATGTTCACATGGAAATTATTCCTTTGAATTTATTTTTAATTCTCTACCTGGCAGTACTATCAAGCTGAATTTCAAAATTTTACCTACTACTGGGCTGTGAAGTAGAAGGGAAAAAGTCAGTTTTATTTTTAAGGTTGGAAATGTTATGCAAGTGGAAAATGTTTGATACCTGTATGGTAAAGAGCCAATTACTTCTTTTGATCTCATGTGTGGAAAAGTGCCCATTTGGGTCCTTCTCAAAATCAGAGGACCATTTAGGATTATTAAAGTCCAATAAAAGTGTCAACTGGAATGTGGTTTTGGAAGAGAACAGCTAGCAATGCTAATTTAGCTTCAGGGTGTTATAATAGTACATAGCACAAATAACCTATTAGAAAACAATGATGAAAGACCTTGCTACAGAGATGAAGAACTGATATAAATTTGTGTATAATTGTCGCTTCAACTAAGGGAAAACTCTGAGGTCTGACACTTGGAAATATATGCTTCTCCAAATTTGGAAGCATATCCTAGGTCACTGGAGAGACATCTACTGAGAGAGAGAGAGAGAGAGAGAGAGAGAGAGAGAGAGTGTGAGAGAGTGTGTGTGAGAGAGTGTGTATGTGTGAGAGAGAGAGAAAGAGATGGGGGGTATAAAATGTTAGATGTATGTGTTATTTTAAAGATGGATTCAAATAATAATTTTGACATTTTATTCTAAAGTACTTTCCTTCTCTTCAGTAATTTTGTCATTTATTTTCTTTTTGTAAATATGATATAGAAAATTATATTAATTTATTTACATAAGCATTTTCTCTTTTTCTTATAGTTATTTAAACTCCATGGTTACAAAGTTGTTCATAATATAGTTTTCTTTCCCCCCACAGATGGAACACTGTTCGTGATTGAATTTAAGTCATATTGATTGAATTTAGGTCATTCTTTCTCACTGTCTCTGTCTCTGTCTCTCTCTGTCTCACTCTCCTCTCTCTCTCTCTCTCTCTCTCTCTCTTCTCCCCACTTTTAGCAATATTGTGGTTTGCAATATTATTACTGATAGGCACCAATCTATTGACTTTATCTCCTTTCAGTACTTTATTCTTGTCCAGCATAATCAAAACTATATTTGAAAGTAAAAAATAGGGGCCCGGGAGATAGCATGTAGGTAACGCATTTGCCTTTCATGCAAAAGGTCATCGGTTCGAATCCCGGTGCCCCATATGGTCCCCCGTACCTGCCAGGAGCGATTTCTGAGCATGGAGCCTGGAGTAACCTCTGAGCACTGCCGGGTGTGACCCAAAAATCACACACACACACACACACAAAAGAAAGTAAAAAATAGTAAGATAACTATGATCTTCAGAGTGATGATAACTGATTAAATTTGCAGATTATTAATAATGTTTTTTCTCATAAGAAATGTTCAAATTTAGATCAAATTACATGTAATACATAAATTTCAAGTAAATATTTTAATGTTATAAAACAATTATGTATTATTGATATAGTAGCGAAATAATATCAACAAGTAATTTTGGAATTGGGATCAAGTCCTATAATAATGGGTCAGAGAGAACAACAGATAGGGAAACTACTTTCCACTCTGTTGACTGGGTTTGGTCCCAAAATCAAATATGGCCTCCCAAGCACCCCAAAGGAGGGATCCCTGATATCAAAGTTAAGAGTGAGTCCAGATGGGGCTGGTGAGGTGGTGCTAGAGGTAAGGCATCTATTTGCCTTGCAAGCACACTGTGGTTCGATCCCCGGCATCCCATATGGTCTCCCCAAAGCCAGGGTCAATTTCTGAGTGCTTAGCCAGGAGTAACCTCTGAGAATCAAATGGGTGTGGCCCAAAAAACAAAACAACACAAAACAGAACCAAAAAAAAAATAAGAGTGAGTCCAGAGCATAGTTAACTGAATGTGATTTAAAAAAAAAAGTAAGCAATTGGACCAGAGAGATAACATGGAGGTAGCACATTTGCCTTGCATACAGAAGGATGGTAGTTCGAATCCCTGCATCCCATATGTTCCCCTGAGCCTGCCAGGAGTGATCGATTTCTGAGTGTAGAGCCAGAAGGAACCCGTGAGCACTGCCAGGTGTGACCCAAAAGCCAAAAAAAAAAAAAAAAGCAAACAAAAAACCACGAAAGTCCTATGATGATAAGGTATACTTTGATTATATAATCACTAGTTTGAGTAAATATAATAAAAACTAAAATTCTTTGCTTTAGTATGTATAAGTAGCTTTTACTTTTCAATAAATTCCTATATGTTAAGAGATCTTTGGGAATATTTCTCTGACTATAGGTACTTAAAAACTTGGGAACACAGAAGTTTTAGAAGGCACATGGATAGTTATAATTTTATTTGACTGGCTTTGGACTATGACTATTATAATACTTTCCAGACAAATAAAAAACTTCAGCTATAAATTTCACATCGAAGATAATATTACAACTTTTATTTATTTTAAGGCTCTAACTTTAACAATCCAAATTTATTTAAAAATATTTATCAGAACATGGATATTACTATATCATTTAAGTACTGTTCCTGAAATGACTCTGAATTTTTGAAAAGCAAATACGAAAAGGCAAAGCTCCATGAGTTGGAAAAGTGTAAGGCAGATTACAAGCAAGTATCTTTCCTAAAGATGATCTTGACCTGAATAATACCCAAGAACTTCTGATGTTGTTCCAGATAAACAGAACAAAATAGGAAACCATTTTTAGTGCTGCATGTTTTCCAAAATCTCTCTAGACTAGACTGCAGGGGGGAATGTTAAGATTACAAATGTCTCACGATCATTAGTGGGAACAAAAGAGGACTGAAGCATAATGGATTTCTAAGGTTGGAAAAATAAGATTGAGCAGACAAAATATGACAATATAGCCTTTAAGGACACATATTATTAACATTTCTTTTGTTTAAATTTGTCATAGTCAATAAACACATGGCATCTCATTTAAGAACCAGTTACTAAATTTACAATGAGCTGAAAATTAATTGCCAGAAATTAAATAAAAATAAAGCTGAGTAATAGCAAGAAGTCTCTTCTTATAATTGATAATTCCATTTTGGAAAATATTGCACTTTTCACATAAGAAGATTGTCATTCACCCCTCTATATTTAATTATGACCACATGAAATAAGCCATGCTTTGATTTAAGGGAGTCCAATTTCAGAATGGGTCAAAGATGCTGGGGATTAGAGGGCAAGATTAACATTTTCTTTAGGAATGACGGGTATTTTTATTTTTTCTATTTGACATTTCCAGATTTGCAGTGTCTCTATCTCTTACCCTATCTCTAAGTCTCTAACTCTTCTTGTTCATACAGATGAGCCATTAAACATCTGCCTCGAGACAGTTCAATCCTGGACTTTAGGTACAATTTCTCTGAGGTGAGATTGATTAGAAAGAGTTACAGATAAGTTGTTTACCATTTTGAAATGGGTCTTAAGCTCAGTTTCCAAGTAGTCGAATATGTAAGTCACTGAATTCTTCACCTTTGTTAATTTTAGTGTGATTGTATATGATAAATTATTCTTCTGCTCTACTTAGTTACATATTTTGAGTGTTGGAAGCTCTTGATCATAAGTCACAAGATTTATTTCCCTCTTGAGCAGGCATTTTTAAGAAAAGGCATTAAAATGCTAGAAATAACTTTTGTGGACCAATATTTAAACCACCTGTGTCAGTTGATTTGTTCAGCACAATTCTTTTCTAAGGTGAAAATTATGTAGTGGGTAATTTAATTTCTGAAGAGAATAGTTTTTCAGTCTTTGTCTGGGTGGCATATTCTTGATCAATGGTAGGCTAGCAGGTCTAGTAGTTTTAAAAACTCTACCTTTCAAGTGCCCAAATTTACTATTTTTGATTTTTGAATTTAATTATAATTTTTTATTATTTACTATGAGTGTTGGAGATAGCAAGTTGGATATGTGAGTTTTGGGAAAGTACTCACAGAAAGGATTATAGACAAAAGTTACATTTATTAATAAATCAGAATGTTTGTGAAGAAGGGGTAATCAGACCTTTACTTCAGAATAAAATAACTAGTCCTGTGCTTTGTCTGGGTTTATAAACCCCTTTATTTACAGTAGGATTTTTTCCATTGAAGACTGTCCATATGTTGTACTCCTGTGAATATGGCTTGGCACAATGTGCTCAGGTACTACCTGAATCCTACTGATGAGTATTTTGGTAAGCTGCTGCAAGTTAGCCCATGGTGTTTCAAATATATATTTATCAAAGATATGATTAATTATATTAAATATCATAACTTCAATAAAAATGGTTTATAAGGAACAAAACTGGTTATATTGCCAAAAATTCAGGACAAACTGGTTCAAGTCAAGTAGTGTCCTTGCTTTAAGGGGGCTTGTGGATCATTTAATATACTATTACTTGGGAACTAATAAAGTGAAGATATATTCAGAGATCAAAGATATTGGACAGCAGCTGACCTAGATCAAGTAAGTGGCACCATATACGATTGTGTAAGTATTGCTAGGAGTGATTTTTGATTCTGTAGTGCCAGGAGTAAGCCCCGAGCACCTCCATGTATGGATCCCACAGCAACAAAAGACAAATCAAAAGAAATATTCAGTATTTCTCAAACAGAGAACCTTTTTTTACTAGGTAAGAACACTAATAAGTAAAATAGAAAATGATAATCTAGACAGCTTAAAGTTTATATAAGCATGAAATTGAATAGTTGTGGGCAAATTCCTG